>ML303892.1:0-165026 GCA_005239505.1 Nicotiana paniculata
ATCTGAAAGGACTCGGCCTGTATTTGAGGAACCAATATCGTTGTGGCCAGATTCTCAACTGTGAGTTGTGCCCAGTCGTATAAATGGGCTTCAGCGACTGGGTCCACCACATCATCCCCATGATTATTCCGGTTGTGTAGATCTTCCATGTCTGTTTCGATTTGTTCAATTTGTGGTTGATGTTTGCTTTTTCGGTTGGTTCGGTTTATGACTTTCGTCTATACTCTGGGAGTGGTGTTTTTCAAACAATTACCTAAATATGCACTCTCTCTCTCAACTAGATACATACTAAATAGGCACAACTAATTGATGGCCATTCAATTAACTACAATAAGAACGTAGTTGAACAAATAGAGAATAATCAATCAAAATATATTAATATCAAAAGAAATTCATCCCCAACGGGTTCTACCAAAACCCTAGATTAAAAACTTAGCTACTCATGTTTAAACGAAACAAAACTACAAGAAATTGCATAATTGAAATATAAAGTAAGAAATACTAGATGTAGAAATCGATGTTCTTGCACTTCAATTGAATTTTCTTCTTGTCTACTTTGATCCACGAAAATCCACCTTTAATTGTGTTTTAGGAGTCTATTTATAGGTTTAGGATGAACCCTAACCGTGTAGGAGACTTCTATTTCACTTGGGAAACACTTAAACTCGTCAAANTGTAGTTTTATCATTAATGCGCATAAAATGTAAGGTATATCACATGTTAAACTATGCAATTTAGTCTCGCATCAGTGCATCCCAAGGTGATACACTAAGTCGAATTAACCCTTTATCTAGGAGTTCCTGAAGCTTCTCCTTTAATTCCGTTAGCTTCACTGGTGCCATACGATTAGGTGGAATAGAAATAGGTTAAGTGCCTAGCACCAGGACAATTTTACCAAAATAAATATCCCTGCCAGGTGGCATGCCTGGCAGGTCTGCAGGAAACACGTCCGGAAAGTCACGGACCACAGGAACCGAATCAATCGCGGGAGTCTCACCACTGACATCCCTCACAAAATCTAGATACGATAAACACCTCTTCTCAACCATACGCTGAGCCTTCAGGTAGGAAATCACCCTGCTAGGAACATAATTAGAAGAACTTTTCCACTCAACCCTCAGACATCCTGGCATAGCTAAGGCCAGGATCTTAGCGTGACAATCAAGAACAGCATGACACGGAGATAACCAGTCCATGCCTAATATCACATCAAAATCGACCATGCTGAGTAATAGTAGGTCCACTCGGGTCTCCAAACCCCCAATAGATATCACATACGACCGGTACACACGATCCATAAGAACAATATCGCCCACCGGAGTCGACACATGAACAAATGTAACTAAAGACTCACGGGGCATATCCATTTAGTGGGAAAAATATGAAGAAACGGAGGAATATGTAGAACCAGGGTCAAATAAAGCTAAAGCATCTTGGAAACAGACTGAGACAATAACTGCGATCACTGCATCGGAGGCTATAGCATCTGGCCTGGCTGGAAAGGCATACATACGGGCCTGACCTCCACCTGCTCGACCTCCCCCTCTAGGGCGACCTCTAGCTGACTGACTACCACCCCTGGTTGCCTGGGTGGGTGGTGAAGTAACTAGAGTTGAAGTAAAAGGCTGGCTCCTCAGCTGAGATGTACCTCCAAGAAGGTGAGGAAAATGTCTCCTCATATGCCCGAAATCTCCATACTCATAATAACTCCCTAGAGCTTGAGCATGGGACTGAAATGAACCCCTGACACTAGAATGACCACTAGGAGAACCATGCGTAGATGAACCTTGAACTGATGGTGCTCGAGCTGCACTTTGGGCTAGAAGGGCAATGAATGAATAATGGCCTAGCTGAAAATGGCGGGGAGCATGCCCCGAAGATGCACCACTATAGGCTGGGCGGCCTGACTGAGGATGCCTGAATGAACGACCTCTACCATGCTGAAACTGCCCCTGGAAGGAGCACCACTAGAACCACCCGATCCGTGAGGGCTCTTGGCCTCCCTCTCTACCCGTTTCTGAAGGCGAACTGACTTAATATCTCGAGAAATAGCAATAACCTGCTCGAATGTAGAATCTTATATTCTCTCCCAAGTTATGAAAATGTGGAGCTGATAAGTGATGCCATCCACAAACCTTCTAATCCTCTCCCTATCAGTAGGGACAAACTCGGTGGCATGAAGAGCCAACTCTGAAAATCGCATATCATAATGCGTCAGTGATAGCTCCCCCTGACGCAGCTGCTAAAAAGCCTACGCTGCTTCTCCCTGTGAGACTGGGGTACATGCTTCTCCAAGAAGATAGTGGAGAAATGCTGCCAAGTAAGGGGTGCTGAAAAAATAGGCCTTCGCCTCTCAAAAGACTCCCACCAAGTGAAAGCAACACTAGAAAACTGAAATATAGCAAATGAGACCCCACTGGTCTCCAAAATCCCAGTAGTACGCAGTATACTCGGACACTTATCTAGAAAACCCTGGGCATCCTCGCCCTCAGCACCACTAAATGTCGGAGGCTGTAGTCTACTAAATCTCTCCAGCCTACGCTGCTCATCATCTGGCATAGCTGGGACCACGAAGTCCTGAACTGGAGCAACTGGTTGGGCTGGAACTGCCCTCGGTGTCTACTAGCCCTGAGTAACCTGCTCATGTGTCCGGGAAACTTGAGTCTGACTGCCTCCCGGGCCTGAGAAATAGTGACAACTGCCTAGGCAAGGGTGGTACACACAGTCAAGATCTGAGCCAAGGTCTCTTGAAGACCTGGAATAACAATAGGCACTGTCGGTTCCTGAGCTTATCCCGCTGGAGCATCTGCGGCGGGAACTTGATCCTGAATAGTAGGGGGATTAACTGATACTGCCCTGGCTACCGCACAGGCTAGCCCCTTACCTCTACCACAACCTCGACCACTCGCTGGTCTAGCTGGTGGCTGATCACCCAGATCGGTAGTGCGAGTACTCACCATCTGTGAGAGAATGAAACAACAGAAATTTAGATTTCAAGAATCAATTAAATGGCATGACAAAATTCAAAAAAAAATGAGATTGTTCCTATGAGTTCTGCAGCCTCTGGAAGATAAGTACAGAAATCTCCGTACCGATCCGCAAGACTCTACTAAACATGATCATGACCGTTGAGTCCTATGTAACTTAGGCTCTAATACAAACTTGTCACGACCCTAAATCCTAAACTGGCCGTGATGGCGGCTATCATGGAACTAGGCTAGCCAACCATTTCAGACTATCACTAAATTTCATAATTTCCCAAAATTAGCAGATTTTAAAATAGCAGAATGAGATGAAACAAATACACACTTCCCCAAAACCTGGAGTCAACTTTCATGAGCATCTAATACCGTAAATAAAATGTACAGTATAGTGACTTGAAACCACAGAAGTCTGAGGTACAAAAGACCATAAAAAACTATGATATGAGGGAAGGAAAGGAGGTGAGCTAGAGACGCTGAGCAGCTACCTCAATCCTCGAAAAACTCCAAGCTCGTCCGGAAATCACTAGTGAGATGGTCCGGTACATGGATCTGCACACAGAGGTGCAGGGAGTAACGTGAGTACGCCAACTCAGTAAGTAATCAATGTAACTAAAAACTTGAGTGTAGTGACGAGGAATTAAGTCATGTAAAAATATATAATGAATAACAGTGGAAATGAATAAATCAAGTCCGAATACACAATTCCGAATATTTCATAAAACTCCGGTTTGCATTTAAAAATCTCGTATAAAAAGATTTATCCAACATTTATTATCAGAGGTTCAGTGTAAAGAAGAGTGAAAACAGCATTTTCATAAAAATATAAGCTCCTCAGGCACAATATTACTCATAATAAATCATCTCGGGAAAGCCTCTCGGCCACTTGTGACTCTACTATCAATATCTCATGCTCTCACCTAAACACTCGTACTCAGCAAGTACCATGAACGCACACAACTGCTGCGGCGGGTAGCCCGCTCCACTACATATATATATATATATATATATATATATATATATATATATATATATATATACACACTACTGCAGCGTGCAACCCGATCCATATATAACATACGCTGCGGCGTGCAATGGGATCAATATAATAGTCGACTGCGCCTACTGGGGTGTACAGACTTCTAGAGGGGCTCCTTCAGCCCAAGCGCTATATCTACTGCAGCGTGCAGGCCGATCCAATATTTATATTGCTGCGGTGTGCAGCCCGATCCATATATATCATATATTACCGGGGCGTGCAACCCGATCCATATATATCATATATTGTTGCGGTGTGCAGCCCGATCCATATATATCATATATTGCTGCTGCATGCAGCTCGATCCATATATATATATATATATATATATATATATAATCTATGTTTTTGCGGTGTGCAGCCCGACCCACATGTAATATCTAACATATATATTGTTTCGGCGTGTAGCCCGTCCCATAACTATCCTCACATACACGTCTCTCGGCCTGACTCAATTGCCCTCACAAGCCACTTAGGCAATTCATCTCAACTCACGGGACTCAGCCTAAACTACTTTTCGGAGTTTTCAAAGCAGTGTGATAACAGTGAAAATAACAACAAGTAGGAAACATGACTGAGTTCACAGATGTTCTATCAGGATAGTGGTAGAATAGTGTAAAATTACATCTGAGGGACTACACAGGTCGGCTTAATGCCCCAAACATGGAAAATACCCCTAAGGGTCTAAACAGGTTGGTACAAGTCCCCAAACATGGCTCACAGCCCATAAACAAGTCTAAGCTTCTAAAAGACAGGATATCATAAGGCTTCAAATCGAATACGGGGCTTAATAGTCGCTACGGGATGAACCAAGTCACAAACCCTATCGGTGCACGCCTCCACGCTCGTCACCTAGCATGTGTGTCACCTCATTTAGCAAAACAATATCAAATATCGGGGTGTCATACCCTCAGGTTTAGAGTTACAATCGTTACTTACCTCAAAACAGCCCAAAAGCTACTCCATGATGCACTTGCCCCTCAAATTGGCTCCCAAATGCTCCAAATCTAACTAAATCAGATCAACATCACCAACATACGCTAACGGAACAAAACACAATCGAATGATATAAATTTTAACACAATTATCGAAATTCGGCCAAATCTGAGCCACGAAACCACCTCTCAGAATTCAATAAAATTTTGATCACTATAATCCTCATCCTCCCACGGTTCTACACATACCAAGAACACCAATATCGGACCAGAATTTCCCACTCAAATTACCAAAAAGAATTTCCAAATTTCCTCCCCATTTTCCCCAAATTTTTTTACTTTAATTCCTCATATTTCAAGCCTAATCCGTCAGAAAATAACATAGAAACGAGTCTAATAATCCAGGAACTTACCTCCACTGAACACCTTCGAATTCCCCCTTCATTTTTATCCCAACCCAGCTCAACCCGCATGCAACAATAGAGAAAATGAAAAAATATTCGCGGAGGAACCTATTTATATTGTTCTGCCCAGTTAATTCGCACTCGCGGAAAATTCCTCGCACCTGCGGACCCGCACCTACAGTCCTAGGTGCGCACCTGCTATAACCCACTAACAGTCAAAAAATTGCACCTGCGAGTCCTTCTCCGCACCCGCGGCTTCGCAGGTGCGGCCCTTGCTTCGCACCTGTGGATTCCTCCTGTCTGGCCTCTTTTCGCACCTGCGCACGGACCTTCGTAGCTGCGGCATCGCGTCTACGGCTCCCCATCCGCAGGTGCGACCATACCAGAAGATTCACACCAGCAGTTATTTGCTGCAATTTCCTAAGTCCAAACCCCTTCTAACCATCCGAAATCATTCCCGAGCCCCTCAAGGCCCCAAACAAACATACCAACACACCCTATAGCATCATTCAAATTTAGTCGAGCCTTCGAAACACCAAAAACACCAAAATTACATCAAATTCAAACCTATGAACTTTAAAACTTCTAAATTTTGCCAATGACGCCGAAACAAACCAAAACACATCCGATTGACCTTAAAATTTGCACACATATCCAAAATGAAATTACAAACATGCTCCAACTGTCGAAATTTCATTCCGACCCCTATAGCCTATTTTCCACTGTCGATCGGATATGGCCAAAAACAAATGTTCGCCAACTCAAGCCTAATTCTACACCGACATGAAAACTTCATTCTGAACACACTTCTAACTCCCAAATCACCTAACGAAGTTATCCGAGCCATAAAATCCGCATTTCGAGGTCGTTTACCAATAAGTCAACTCCCAATTTGACTTTTTCAACTATTAAGCTAGTTTAAGAGACTAAGTGTCTCAATTCTCACTAGGGCCACTCCGAACCTCAACCAACCGACCCAACACAACATAAATAGGCTAAGAAACATATGATAAAGTAGAAATGGGGGAAACGTCCAAGGCTAAACATATGACCGACATGATCGTTACAAAAATAGGTATAATTTATTGGAAAATAATTTTCTACATATTTATTGTACATCATTAAATATAAGTAAATTCATTTTAAAAAGGAGGGTCAAAATTGGTCGTCAAAATCACCAGCTTTAGCTAACCCATAAATGTTCTTAAACCCCCTAGAGAATTCCTAAACCGTCCAAGGCTAAATCAAAGGCAAACCCAGTGGGATTTAATTTGAAGGATTGTTGAGACAACCATTGTATCGTCTATCTTCTTGTTACACTGATTTTTGAGGATTCATTGGAGGCGAAGTTAATGACCGTAGTATAGATACATCGCCATGCCAGCCCGTTCCGAGGCTGTTGCTTTAGATTCAGTCATCACAGGTATTGTCCCTTTCTGTCATAGGGATGCATCAATATTATTTGACCCCGACTCTACGTATACATAGGTGTCTTCTTATTTTGCTCAACACTTGGGGATATCTCCGGATTCTTTGAGTTCCCCTGTCTATGTATCTACTCCAGTGGCAGACTCTCTAGTCTTCCACCGCGTATACCGGTCGTGTTTGATTACTTTTAGTGGCTATCAAACCAGTGTTGATTTGTTATTACTCAGCATGGTATATTTTGATGTTATCTTGTGCATGGACTGGTTGTCGCCCCATTATGCTATTCTTGATTGTCACGCTAAGACCGTGGCAATTGCTATGCAAGGCTTGCTGAGATTAGTGTGTAGAGGTACCCTAGAGTAAACTCCTCGCAGGGTCATTTCATTTCTTAAGGTTCAGCGGATGGTTAAGAAGGGGTGTGATACTTATTTGGCCTACGTGAGAGATGTCATTGTTGATACCCCTCTAGTTGATTCAGTACCAGTAGATGTATTCCCAACAAATCTTCCGGGTATGCCGCCTGACAGAGATATTGATTTCAGCATTGATTTGTTGCCGGGCACTCAGCCCATTTCTATTCCTCCTTACTGTATGGATCCTCCTAAGTTGAAGGAATTGAAGGAGCAGTTGCAGGAGTTTCTTGATAAGGGTTTAATCAGGCCCAGTGTATTACCTTGGGGTGTAGTGAAGAAAAATGATTGCTCTATGCGTATGTGTATCGATTATCGGCAACTGAAAAAGGCTATACTGAAGAACATGTATCATTTGCCTCGCATCGATGATTTATTTGACCAGTTACAGGGTTCCATAGTATTCTCCCAGAATGACTGCGAGCTAGCTATCATCAGTTGAAGATTCGGGAGCCAGATATCCCAAATACTGCCTTCAGGACTAGATATGGTCACTATGAGTTTCTTGTCATGTCATTTGAGCTGACCAATATCCCAGCAGCTTTTACGCATTTGATGCACAATATGTTACAGCCCTATCTTGATTCCTTCATCATTGTGTTTATTGATGTAATCCTGGTTTATTCCTCGATTAGGGAAGATGATGAGCAGCACTGGAGGATCGTGCTTCAGACTTTGAGGGAGAAGAGATTTTATGCATAATTCTTTAAGTGTGAGTTCAAGCTTGATTCAGTGGCATTCTTGGGCCACATAGTGTCTTATGATGGGATCAAAGTAGATCCGAAGAAGGTTGAGGCGGTGCAGAGATGGCCTAGACCGTCATCAGCTACGGAGATCTGCAATTTCCTTTGTTTAGCAGGGTACTACCGTCGCTTTGTATAGGGATTTTCATCTATTGCAGCACCTATGACCAGACTGACCTAATAGGGTGCTCCGTTCAGGTAGATCGAGGAGTGTGAGGAGAACTCTCATAAGCTCAAGACAACTTTGACTACGGCCCCACCACTAGTGTTTCCTACCAATTCGGGGTCCTACACTATCTATTGTGATTCCTCGAGGATTGGCCTTGGAGCAGTATTGATGCAGGATGGTAGGGTGATTGCCTACGCGTCCAGGAAGTTAAAGGTGCATGAGAAGAATTATCCGGTTCATGACCTCGAGTTAGAAGCTATTGTTCACGCCCTGAAGATTTGGCGTCATTATTTGTCTTGTGTTCCCTGTGAGATTTACACCTATCACTGGAGTTTGCAACACTTGTTCAGGAAGAAGGACCTTAATCTACGTCAGTATAGGTGGTTGGAGATACTTAAAGACTATGATATCACTATATTATACCATCCGGGAAAGGCCAATGTAGTGGCCGACGCCTTGAGTCGCCGAGTGGAGAGTTTGGAGAGATTGGAATATCTTCCAGCAGCTGAGAGGCCTTTAACCTTGGATGTTCACACTTTAGCCAGCCAGTTCGTGAGGTTAGATATTTCAGAGCCTAGCTAAGTATTAGCTTGTGTAGTTACTCGATCTTCTCTTGATGACCGCATCAGAGAGCATCAGTATGATAACCACCACCTTCTAGTTCTTCAGGGCAGGGTCGGACGAGGTAATTCTAGAGATGTGATTATAGGTGATGCTGACATGATAAGGATGCAGGGTCGGATTTGTGAGCTCAATTTGGGTGGGCTTCAGGATTTGATTCTGGAGAAGGCCCATAGCTCGCAGTACTCCATCCATCCGGGTGCCGCAATGATGTACCGTGACCTAATACAACATTATTGGTGGATAAGGACGAAAAAGGAAATAGTGGGATTTGTGGCCAAGTGTCTCAACTGTCATAAAGTTAAATATGAACATCAGAGACCAAGAGGATTACTTCAGCAGATTGAGCTTCCACAGTGGATGTGGGAGCAAATCACCATGGACTTTGTAGTTGGACTTCCATGGTCTTTGATAAAGTTCGATAATATTTGGGTGATCATGGATCGGATGACTAAGTTAACTCATTTCATTCCAATGATAACCACTTATTCTTCAGAGAGATTGGCTGAGATCTATATCAAAGAGATTGTCCGCCTTCACGGTATTCCAGAATCTACCATTTCAGACAGAGGTACACAGTTCACATCACGGTTCTGGAGAGCCGTTCAGTAGGAGTTGGGTACCAGGTTGGACCCGAGCACATCCTTTTACTCCCAGACGGATGGGCAGTCCGAGCGCACGATTCAGATTCTTGAGTATATGCTTCGCGCCTGCGTAATGGAGTTCGGAGGGTCATGGGACAAGTTCTTGCCACTCGCAGAGTTTGCCTACAACAATAGTTTCCAGTCCAGCATTCAGATGGCACCGTATGAGGCTTTGTACGGTAGGCTGTGCCGGTCCCCAGTGGGTTGGTTTGAGCCGGGCGAGGCTTGATTGTTGGGTATAGATTTAGTCCAGGATTCCCTGGATAAGGTAAAGGTGATTCAGGAGAGACTTCGCACAGCCTAGTCCAGACAGAAGAGTTATGCAGACCGAAAGGTTCGAGATGTGGCATTTATGACTGGTGATCGAGTTTTGGTTCGGGTATCACCTATGAAGGGCATCATGAGGTTCGGGAAGAAGGGCAAGATGAGCCCGAGGTTCATTGGCCAATTTGATATATTGCGACGTGTTGGGGAGGTTGCTTATGAGCTTGCCTTGCCTCCCAGCCTTACAGGAGTTCATCCGGTATTCCACGTGTCTATGCTTTAGAAGTATCACAGTGATCCGGCTTATGTATTGGATTTCAGCTCAGTCCAGTTGGACAAGGATCTATCTTATGTTGAGGAGCCAATAGCCATTTTTGATAGGCAAGTCAAAAAGCTCAGGTCCAAGAGCATTGCATCAGTAAAATTCCAGTGGAGGGGTCAGCCAGTCGAGGAGGCAACTTGGAAGATCGAGCAGGATATGCGCAGCAAGTACCCTCATCTTTTCACAGCTTCATGAATGTCTTTATACTAGTTCGAGGATGAAGGATTGTTTTTAAGAGGGGGAGCATGTAACGACCCGGCTGGTCTTTTTTAGAGTTAGAGCCTCGATCCAATAATATTTGCTTTCCCAATGTTTTTTTCTGGTATTGGGACTTGCCGGAGTGATTAGTTATGAAATTCGGAGATATTTGGGACACTTAGTCCCTAATTATGAGTTTAAACCTTAAAAATCAGATTGTAGTCGGAATTGTGTGAAGACTGGTCCGGAATGGAATTTCGTCGACTCGGTTAGCTCCGTTGAGTGATTTTAGGTTTAGGAGCATGTATGAAATGTCTTTTCAAGGTTTGTAGTATATTTAGGCTTGAATTGGCGAAAGTTAGATTTTCGGCAATTTCAGTCGATAGGTAAAATTTTGATACCGGGATCGGAATGGAACTCCAGAAGTGGTTGTGGGTTATTTGTGTTATTTTTGATCTGTGTGTCATATTTGAGTTCATTCGGACGAGTTTTGTCGTGTTTCGACATCGTTTGTAGATTTGGAAAGAATGCTAAGTCATTAGGCTTGAATCCCTGTGTAATCCTTGTATTTGGTGTTATGTGATGTGATTTGAAGGCTCGACTATATTCGAATGAGGTTATGGGACTGGTTGGTGGTTTTTGTTGAGGTCCAAGGGGCCTCAGGTGTGTTTCGGATGCTCAACGGGAAGAATTTTGGACTTAGGCTATTGCTGGTGTTGCTGAACGTGTCATTTTTGCACCTGTAGATGTGGGACCGCAAGTGCGGTTCCATAGAAGCGAGGGGAGGAGTCGCAGGTGCGGTTTTAGGCTTAGGGATCAGTAGTCGCATGTGCGTCTCATGGACCACAGAAGCGGATCCGCATGTGGGAAGAAAGCGCCGGAGATAAGGATCTTGAGGAGATTAGTGATTTTCGCTGATGCGGAGCCCACGCCGCAGAAGCGGGACCGCAAGTGCGGTCCTGGAAGCGCAGGCGCGAGCAGCGCTGGGCAGAAATAAGAAAAATCGAGGGTTTGATTTCATAACTTCTAAAAATTGATTTGGGGCTCGGGAATAGGCGATTTTGGGTGGATTTTAAAGAGGAGATCGGTAGGTAACGATTCCTAATCCTATTTCCTTTGTATTTAATGAATCTATAGTAAGTTCTTCAATCTAATTAGGGAAACTTGTGGGAAAATGTTTGAAAATTGGAGAAAGGTCCCCCAATTGAGAATCTGAGTTTTGAGTGAGATTTTGATGTCGGTCTTTGATGATTTTTGGTTAAGTGCACTCGTGAGTGAATGGGTGTTCAGAATTTGTGACTTTCACCTGATTCTGAGTCGTGGGCTCGGGAGACTTTTTGGGCAATTTCCCTAATTTCGCGCTTTAGCTTCGAATTTATTTGTTAAACTAGTTGGTTGTAGTGATATTCACATTATGTAACTTATTTGAAAAGATTCGGGCCATTCAGAGTTTGGTTCTCGTGGAAAGAACGTGATTTCGAGTTGATGTGAGCAGTCGAGGTAAGTGGCTGGCCTAACTTTGGGTTGGGGATTTCCCCTTAGGTTGTTTTGACATTTATTGTTATGTGGGTGTTGCGTACGTTAGGTGACGAGTACGTACACGGGCCATTATTGCAAAAATCCCATCTTCCCTTCCTAAATTATGAACTGTTCTTTCTTCTATTAAATGTGCCTTAATGTATTAAACTGTTTTGCTTAGTTTAGGAAAGCATGCCTACGTGTTTAGTTGTGTATTTGATACTTTGTCTACCATGCATAGCTAGATTACTGTTTTCCTTACCTGTGATTAGATGAACTATATAAATTGACGTTATCCCAGGAATTCATCCTGCATCGCATATTTAAATTGGGACTATAGATGTATTGTAGGAGATCCCTATGTACTGTATATTTAAATTGGGACTACAGACGTATTCCGGGAGATTCCTCCTGTACTGCATATTTAAATTTGGACTACAGACGTATTCCGGGATATTCCCTCTATACTGCATATTTATTTTGGGACTACGGACATATTCCGGGAGATCCCCCTGTACTGCATTTTTATTTTGGGACTACTGACGTATTACAGGAGATCCCCCTATACTGCATAATCATTTGGAACTATCGGACGGTATCACGTGAGATTCCACTTTGTGATACATTGTGTTGAGCCGAGGACTCTCTTTACTGTAAAACTTATATTATTTTTCTTAAAATGCTTATTGTAGACATTACCTATCTCTTGTGTTGTTTTAAATTGACTTATTTAGAAATTCAGTAGAGCCTTAACCTGACCTCGTCACTAGTTGTTCGGGGTTAGGCTTGGCACTTATTGGGTACCAAATGTGGTGTACTCATGCCCTTTCTTGCACATGTTTACGTGTGCAGATCAAGATAAGATCTATCACCCTCATCGTTAGTCATAGATGCTGATTCTAGGAGACTGCAAGGTTTGACGCGTCAGCATAATCATTCAAGTCCCCTTCCATTCTATCTTGTAGAGATTTTTCTTATGTACTTTCCAGTTTTTGTTAGAGCTACAGTATTGTTAGAATCCTATGACTATCTGTGGCATTCCGGGTCTTGGGGAGTTATATTTTGTACGAGCCGAGCGGCCATTATGTTATTTATATCATTGCGCTTATTCCTTTATTTCTTGTGTTTTATTTCAATTTTTTCCTTAATATCAGGCTTACCTAGTCGTAGAGACTAGGTGCCATCACGATACATTCGAAGGGTAAATCGGGTCGTTAAAAGTTGGTATCAGATCGTCTAGGTTCATAGGAGTCACAAGTCACAAGCCGGTTTATTAGGGTCTCGTGCATCGGTACGGAGACGTCCATATCTATCTTCGGGAGACTATGTAATTGTTAAGAACAATCATATTTCTTTGATTTCCTTGTCGTGTGAGTTATTGACATAAAAATTTTAAAATTCAATTATATTCTTTCCCACTGATGGTGAGGAATCATACTTGGAGGATCGACGATCAGGCACCTGAGCCCATTGTCTGAGCCGCCAAACGCCCGGGTTAGGGTAGAGGACGACCACGCGGTGCAGCCCGAGCACCTCCGAGAGCTATAGAGGAGGAGCCCGCAGCAGGTCCAGCTGGAGGGCCGGCACCTGAGATCCCTGTTGCTGCTCCAGCCTCCCAGGAGACTTTAGCTCAGTTCATGAGCAAGATCAGCACTCTAGCTCAGGCTGGACTTCTTCCGATAGCTCCCGCTACATCTCAGGTCGGGGGAGGGGCACATACTCCCGTAGCCCGCACCCCTAAGAAGAGGGTCCAAGTTGATCAGGCCCCAGAGTATATTCCTATGCCCCCAGTGGCTTCAGTACATCATGAGACCAGGGTAGCTGCTTTTGAGGCAGAGCAACTCAGACTTGAGAGGTACAAGAAGTACCACCCACCTACTTTCAGCGGACTAGCTTCAGAGGATGCTCTAGGTTTTCTTGAGGAGTGTCATCGTATTCTCTGGACGATAGGAATTCTGGAGACTAGTGGGGTGCCTATGAGCTGAGTGGTGGTGTGCCTATGAGCTGAGTAGTACGGACGAGGTAGCCTCACTCACTTGGACTCAGTTTTTAGAGATGTTTCTACGAGAGTATGTTCCTCAGATCCTCAGGGATGCTTGGCGCGCGGAGTTCGAGCAGTTGCACAAAGGTACTATGACTGTGTCGGAGTATGCAGTCGGTTTCAGTGAGTTAGCTCGGCATGCACCGGCTTTGGTTGCCAAAATTAGAGAGAGGGTTCTTCGCTTCATTGAGGGACTTCACCATAGTGTTCAGACTAGTATGGACAAAGAGTTTGAGATTGATATCACTTATCAGCAAGCAGTGAGTATTGCTAGGAGAGTAGAGGGCATGTTTTCCTGAGATCGAGAGAAGAAAGAGGCCAAGAGGTATCGAGAGACTGGACATTTTTCAGGAGCTCGTGCACCAGCAACACGCTATGGTAGGGGTTTTGCAAGTCGCCCTATGCATTCAGCTCTTCCAACAGCCAGTGATATTCCAGGTGCTCCTAGACCTTAGGAGTCCTATTATACACCGCCAGTAACCAGTATACCTCCAGTTCGAGGTGCTATTACCGGCCAGCTCAGTAGGCCAGCTTCTATTTAGTCTCAGTTGTAGCATCCTCCGAGGGGTTGTTTTGAGTTTGGTGACACTCGTCATATGATTAGAGATTTCCCCAGAGTCAGGAGGGGTGAGCCTCCATAGTCTTATTAGCATCCACGTAGCTATTCTTCCATCCCTAGCTGCCACTCCACCTCCTCAGCCAGCTCGAGGTGGAGGTCGAGGAGGTAGAGGTCGCCCTAGAGGGGGAGGCCAGGGTAGATACTCTGCCATACAAGCCTGTCATAGGGATGCATCAGTATTATTTGACCTCGGCTCTACGTATTCATAGGTATCTTCTTATTTTTCTCCACATTTTGGGATATCTCTGGATTCTTTGAGTTCCCCTGTCTATGTATCTACTCCTGTGGGAGATTCTCTAGTTGTGGACCGCGTATAGCGGTCGTGTTTGATTACTCTTTGTGGCTTTGAGACCAGGGCTGATTTGTTATCACTCAGCATGGTAGATTTTGATGTTATCTTGGGCATGGACTGGTTGTCGCCCCATTATACTATTCTTGACTGTCAGTCTAAGACCATGACATTGGCTATGTCAGGCTTGCCGAGATTAAAGTGGAGAGGTACCCTATTGTACACTCCCTGCAGTGTCATTTCATTTCTTAAGGCTCAGCAGATGGTTGAGAAGGGGTGTGATGCTTATTAGGCCTACGTGAGAGATGTCAATGTTGATACCCCTCCAGTTGATTCAGTCCCAGTAGTGAGGGACTTTCCTAATGTATTCCCAGCTGATCTTCCGGGTATGCCGCCCGACAAAGATATTGATTTCGGCATTTATTTGTTGCCTGGCACTCAGCCCATTTCTATTTCTCCTTACCATATGGATCCTCCTGAGTCGAAGTAGTTGAAGGAGCGGTTGCAGAAGTTGCTTAATAAGGATTTCATCAGGCCCAGTGTATCACCTGGGGGTGCTTCAGTGCTATTTATGAAGAAAAATGACGGCTCTATCCGTATATGTATTGATTATCGGCAGCTGAACAAGGTTAAAATGAAGAACATGTATCATTTACCTCACATTGATGATTTATTCGACCAGTTACAGGGTTCCAGAGTATTCTCAAAGATTGACTTGCGATCTGGCTATCATCAGCTGAAGATTCGGGAGCCGGACATCCCGAAGACTACCTTCAGGATAGAATATGGTCACTATGAGTTTCTTGTCATGTCATTTGGGATGACCAATGACCCAATAGCTTTTACGCATTTGATACACAGTGTGCTCCGGCCCTATCTTGATTCCTTCATCATTGTGTTTATTTACGACCTCCTGGTATATTCCGATCACGGGAAGATCATGAGCAGCACTGGAGGATCGTGCTTCAGACATTGAGGGACAAGAGATTTTATGCATAGTTCTGTAAGTGTGACTTCTGGCTTGATTCAGTGAAATTCTTGGGCGACATAGTGTCTTGTGATGGGATCAAAGTAGATCCGAAGAAGGTGGAGGCGGTACAGAGTTGGCCTAGACCGTCATCAGCTATGGAGATTCGCGGTTTTCTTTGTTTGGACGGGTACTACCGTCGCTTTGTAGATGGATTTTCATCTATTGCAGCACGTATGAACAGACTGACCCAAAAGGGTGCTCCATTTAGGAGGACCGAGAAGTGTGAGGAGAGCTTTCATAAGCTCAAGCCAGCTTTGACTACCGCCCTAGTATTAGTGTTGCCTATAGGTTCAGGGTCCTACACTGTCTATTGTGATGCCACGAGGATTAGCCTAGGAGAAGTATTGATGCACGACAGTAGGGTGATTGCCTACGCGTCCAGGCAGTTGAAGGTGCATGAGAAAAATTATCCGGTTCATGACCTCTAGTTAGCAACTATTGTTCATGCCCTGAAAATCTGGCGTCATTATTTGTACTGTATTCCCCGTGAGATTTACACTGATCATCGGAGTTTGCAGCAGTTGTTCAGGTAGAAGGAATTTAATCTACGTCAGTGGAGATGGTTAGAGCTACTTAAAGACTATGATATCACTATATTATATCACTCGGGGAAAGCCAATGTAGTGGCCGACACCTTGAGTCTCCAGGCGAAGAGTTTGTGGAGCTTGGCGCATCTTCCAGCAGCTGAGAGGCCTTCAGCCTTGGATGCTCGGTCTTCTCTTTATGACCGCATCAGAGAGCGTCAGTATGATGAACCCCACCTTCTGGTTCTTCAGGACAGGGTCCAGTGAGGTGATGCCAGAGATGTGACTATAGGTGATGATGGTGTGATGAGGATGCAGGGTCAGATTTGTGTCCCTAATGTGGGTTGGCTTCGGGAGTTGATTCTGGAGGAGGCCCATAGCTCGCGATACTCCATCCATCCGGGTGCCACGAAGATCTACCATGACGTGAGACAGCACTATTGGTGGAGAAGGATGAAAAAGGACATAGTGGGATTTGTGGCCAGGTGTCTCGACTGTTAGCAAGTTAAATATGAACATCGGAGACCAGGAGGATTACTTCAGCAGATTGAGCATCCAGAGTGGAAGTGGGAGCGTATCACCATGGACTTTGTAGTTGGACTTCCACGGACTTTGAGAAAGCTCGATGCTATTTGGGTGATCGTGGATCGGATGACTAAGTCAGCTCATTTTATTTCGGTTCTGACCACTTATTCTTCAGAGAAATTGGCTAAGATCTTTATCAGAGAGATCGTCCGCCTTCACGGTATTCCAGTATCTATCATTTCAGACAGAGGTACACAGTTCACATCACGATTCTGGAGAGGCCTTCAACAGGTGTTGGGTACCATGGTGGAGCTGAGCACAACCTTTCACCCTGAGCGCACGATTCAGATTCTTGAGGATATGCTTCACGCCTGTGTGTTGGAGTTCGGAGCGTCATGGGACCAGTTCTTTCCACTCGCAGAGTTTGCCTACAACAAAAATTACCAGTCCAGCATTCAAATGGCACCTATGAGGCTTTGTACGGTAGGCAATACCGGTCCCCAGTGGGTTGGTTTGAGTCGGGCATAGTCCGGTTATTGGGTATAGATTTATTCCAGGAAACCCTGGACAAGCTGGAGGTGATTCAGGAGAGCCTTCGCACAGCCTAGTCCAGACAGCAGAGTTATGCGGAACGGAAGTTTCGAGATGTGGCATTTATGAAGGGTGGTCTTATTTTTCTTCGGGTATCTCCTATGAAGGGCATCATGAGGTTCGAGAAGAAGGGCAAGCTGCGCCGGAGATTCATTGTCCCATTTGAGATATTGCGGCGCGTTGGGGAGGTTTCTTATAAGCTTGCATTGCCTCCCAGCCTAGCAGGACTTCATCCGGTATTCTACGCGTCTACGCTTCGGAAGTATCACGGTGATCCAGGTTATGTATTGGATTTCATCTCAGTCTAATTGGACAAGGATCTATCTTATGTTGAGGAGCCAATAGGCATTTTGGATAGGCAGGTCAGAAAGCTCAGGTCCAAGAGCATTGCATTAGTAAAAGTGTAGTGGAGCAGTCAGCCGGTCGAGGAGGTGAATTGGGAGACTGAGCAGGATATCCGCAGCCAGTACTCTCATCTTACAGCTTCAGGTACGTCTTTATACTCGTTCGAGGATGAACGATTGTTTTAAAAAGGGGAGGATGTAACGACCCCGCCGGTCATTTTGAGAAATAGAGCCCTGATCCCCTAATAACTTCTTTCCCCAAATTTCTTTCTACTATTGGGACTTGTAGGAGTGATTATCTATGAAATTCACAGAGATTTGGGACACTTAGTTCCTAATTATGAATTTAAGCCTTATAAATCAGACCGTACTCGGGACTGTGTGAAGACGGGTCGGGTATGGAATTCCAACGACTCCATTAACTCCATTGACTGATTTTGGGGTTAGAAGCGCGTCCGGGATGTGTTTTTGAGGTCTCTAATAGATTTAGGCTTGAATTGGCAAAAGTTATATTTTTGGCGATTTCGGCCGAAAGGTGAAATTTTGATATCGGACGGAATGGAATTCCGGGAATGGTTATAGGTTCGTCGTGTCATTTGTGACATGTGTATCAAATTTGAGGTCATTGAGACTAGTTTTGACGTGTTTCGACATCGTTTGTAGATTTGGAAAGAATGCTAAGTCCTTAGGCTTGAATTTCTGTGTAATCCTTGTTTTTGGTGTTATGTGATGTGATTTGAAGGCTCAACTAAGTTCGAATGAGATTATGGGACTTGTTGGTTGTTTTGATTGAGGTCCTGGGGGCCTCGGGTGTGTTTCAGATGCTCAGCGGGAAGAAATTTTGACTTAGGCTATTGCTGGTGTTGTTGAACCTGCCATTTTCGCACCTGCGGATGTGGGACCGCAAGTGCTATTCCGCAGAAGCTAAGGGAGGAGTCGTAGGCACGATTTTAGGCTTAGGGGTCACAAGTCGGAGGTGAATCTCATGGACCGCAAAAGCGGATCCGTATCTGCGAAGAAAGTGCCGCAGATCCGGATCTTAAGAAAATCAAGGGTTTGATTTCATAACTTCTAAAAATCGATTTGGGGCTCGGGAATAGGCGATTTTGGGTGGACTTTGATGCGGAGATATGTAAGTAACGATTCATAATACTATTTCCTTTGTATTTCATCAATCTATAGTATGTTCTTCAATCCAATTAAGGAAAATTGTGGGAAAATGTTTGAAAATGGGAGAAAGGTCCCCCAATTGAGAATCTGAGTTTTGAGTGAGATTTTGATGTCAGATTTTGATGATTTTTGGTTAAGCGTACTCGTGAGTGAATGGGTGTTCGGAATTTGTGATTTTCACCCGATTCCGAGTCGTGAGCCCGGGAGACTTTTTGGGAAATTTCCCTAATTTCGCGCTTCAGCTTCAAATTTATTTGTTCAACTAGTTGCTTGTAGTGATATTCACATTATGTAACTTATTTGAATAGATTCAGGCCATTCAGAGTTTGGTACTCGTGGCAAGAACGTGATTTCGAGTTGATTTGAGTAGTCGAGGTAAGTGGCTGGCCTAACTCTGCGTTGGAAATTTTCCCTTAGGTTGTTTTGACATTTATTTTTATGTGGTTGCCGTGTAAGTGAGGTGACGAGTACGTACACGGGCCATTATTACAAAATTCCATCTTCCCTTCCTAAAGTATGAACTGTTCTTTCTTCTATTAAATGTGCCTTAATGTGTTAAACTGTTTTTTTAGGAAAACATGCCTACGTGTCTAGTTGTCAATTTGATACTACGTGTACCTTACCTGTGATTGTATGAAATATATAAATTGATGTTATCCCTGGCATTCATCATGCATCGCATATTTAAATTGGGACTATGGACGTATTCAGGGAGATCCCCATATACTTTATATTTAAATTCGGACTACAGACGTATTCCTGGAGATTCCCCCTGTACTACATATTTAAATTGGGACTACGAACGTATTCCGGGAGATTCCCCTATACTGCATATTTATTTTGGGACTACAGACGTATTCCGGGAGATCCCCCAGTACTGCATATTTATTTTGGGACTACGGACATATTCCGAGAGATCCCCCTGTACTGCATAATCATTTGGAACTACGGGACGATATCCTGGGATGTTCTACTTTGTGATACATTGTGCTGAGCCGAGGACTCTCTTTACTGTAAAACTTATTTTTTTTTTCTTAAAATGCTTACTGTAGACATTACCTATCGCTCGTGTTGTTTTAATTGACTTATTTAGAAATATAATAGAGCCATAACCTGACCTCTTCAATACTTGACCGGGGTTAGGCTTGGCACTTACTGGTTACCAATTGTGGTGTACTCATGCCCTTTCCTGTACATGTTTTCGTGTGCAGATTTAGGTACGAGCTATCAGCCTCATGGTTAGTCGTAGCTGCTGATTCTAGGAGAGTGCAAGGTATTTCTACCGCATTCGCAGAATCCTCCTAGTCCCCTTCCATTATATCTTGTAGAGATTTTTCTTATGTACTTTCAAGTTTTTGTTAGAGCTACAGTAGTGTTAGAAGCTTGTGACTGTCTGTGACATTCTGGGTCTTGGGGAGTTATATTTTGTATGAGCCGAGCGGCCAAGATGTTATTTATATCATTTCCCTTATTGCCTTATTTCTTGTGTTTTATTTCAATTTTTCCCTTAATAGTAGTCTTAACTAGTCGTAGAGACTAGGTGTCGTCATGATACCTTCGGAGGGTAAATCAGGTCGTGACACAAAGTATGCTCCTTCAGTTGTGGCTGAGATAAACGATAAAGTATATTAATTTGTGGGTGGTTTAAAAACACATTTTATTTAGGAATTAACCACTTCTTATCTAAATCAAAATATAGATATTGGTCGTCTTCAAGCCTAGGCACAGAACTTGGAGGATTGTAAGAGGCAACAACGAGCCTCCCCAGATCATGACCTGGGCCAACATAAAAGAGCCTAGTCTATAGGTAATATGGGAGAGTCGCAAGGTGAGCTTTGACCTCCATATCCTTGGCATCCATCATATTTAGTGGCTAATGCAACGTCACAGTTCTAGGGTCAGCGTCGTGACCAGATCACTTATTTCGGTTACCTTGAGGACAAAGCTCGCAATATACTAGATACTCTAGTAAGATGAGACTTTCGTGATGCGTAGCGGTCGATGTGGTAGGACTCATTTTCAGCATTGCTGCCAGGGTTCAAATTTTTGTTATTCATGTGGGAAACCTAGTCACATTGTGCATTTTTTCCATATGTGAAATATGGGTAATATGATGCCGCCAACTATCAGTATGACCTTATAAGCAAGGCATGAAACCATCGGTAAGAAGAGGTAGAGATAGAGGTAGAGCATCTCGCTCGGGTGGAAAACATAATTGTATATATGCATTGTCAGGACAACAGAACTTGGAGTCATTACAAGATATGGTTACAGGTATACTATATGTATTCTCTATTAATGTATATTCTTTGATAGATCTAGGTTCCACATTATCGTACGTTACTCTTTTCGTTGCTGGGAAATGTGGTAAGGAGCCTAAATTATTACATCAACCATTTGAAGTATCTATGCTTGTAAGGGAGTCTGGGATATATAGGCGTGAATATCGTGGTTGTGATGTGATGATTCATGATCATTATACCTTAGCTGATTTGAATATACTAGAGAGAGTGGAATTTGTTGTTATTATGGGCATGGATTGGCTAGCTTTTTGTTATACTACTATGGATTGTTGGGAGAAAGCTGTTATCTTTAATTTTAAAGGAGAGTTAGTCATTGAATGAAATAGTGATGTTGCATCACCTAGGGATGTTTATTTCTTACCTTAAGGCTCGGAAGATGATCTTGAAAGGATGTATCTATCATTTGGTGCCACTACAGGATGTGTAAGGAAAGCCTCAAACCCTTCGATCGGTTCTGGTTGTTAATGAATTTCCCAATGTGTTCCCTGATGAGCTCCCGGGTATCCCACCCAAGAGAAAGATCGAGTGTTCCATCGACATATGCTTCAGGTTAACAGAGAAAACATAAGCAAAATTACCCGACCCATGATCTAAAGTTTGTGGTTGTCATCTTCAATCTGAAAATATAGCATCATTATTTGTATGGAGTTCATGTTCACATATTTACAGATCATAAGATCTTGAAATACATATTAAAGAAAACAAAGTTGAATTTAAGACAATGGAGGTGGCTTAAGTTATAAAAATATTATGATGTGGATATTCTATACCACCCCATGAAGGAAAACGTTATGGTTGACGCGTTAAGTCAGAAATCCAAGGGAAGCCTACGGCATGTGGAAATCTATAAGTTAGAGATGACTTGACTTTACCGCTGGGCTAATTTAGGTGTGCACTTGTTTGACACCGGTAGCGAATGAGCCATAGTTTAAAACGTTTTCAAATTCTCGTTAGTGGCTGAAGTAAAGGCACGACAGTTCGATGATCCAGGCCTGGCAAGTGAAAGTATTCCCTTTCAAAAGAAGCAAATGTTCAAGCTATCTGAGGATGGAGACCTTATATATAAGGATCAATTGTGTGTGCCAATGTTAGCTGACTCTAAGGGCAGAGCATGGTGGAGATTCATCTGTCCCGATATTTTTTCACTAGGGGTTAACCAAGATGTACCATTCACTTCGACAGCTATACTTGTGTAATGAAATGAAGATGAACGTTGTTGAATACGTAACTCAGTTCCCAAACTGCCAAGAAGTCAAGGTTGAACATCAGAAGCTGCGAGAATAGCTTTAATAATGAAATTCTGACCTTGAAATGGGAGATGATCAACATGGATTTCATTACCGGATTACCACATTCACACCATATTGATTCCATATGGGCTATTGTGGATCAACTCACCAAGTAAACTCATTTCATACCTATTAAGAGTACCTTCTTGGCTGAAGATTATGCTAAGTTATAATTTAAGGAAATAATTCATATTCATGCGGTTCCGATTTCTATCATATGGAGCAGAGGTTCCCAATTTACAGCTAACCTTTAGAGATCATTTCATAGAGGGACTAGGTAAGAGGATCAACCTTAGCACAACTTTTCATCCATAGACAGACGGACAAGCCGAATGCACTATACAGACGCTCAAGGACATGTTACGAGCCTGTGTTTTGGACTTCAAAGGATATTTGGAGGATCACATATCACTCATAAAATTTGATTATAATAATATCTACCATGTTAGAATTTGAGTGGAACCTTATGAGGCCTTATATGGATGGAAGTGTAGACCTCCTATCGGCTGTTTTGAAGTTGTTGAGACAAAGTTATTGGTTCCTGAGTTGTTGCAGCAAGTTGTGGAAAAGGTGAGAATGATTCGAGGTTGATTATTGACCGCTCAAAGGAGGAAAAAATCTTACTCGGATAACTAACATCGAGATTTAGAGTTCTCTGTGGGAGACAAAATATTCTTGCGGGTTTCTCCTATGAAAGACATGATGAGGTGTGTCAAGAGAGGCAAACCCAACCCTCGATATATCCGACGATATGGAGTTATTCAAAAAGTTGGTCAAGTGGAAAGCTTGAGTTGCCCCTGGAATTAGAAATAGTGCATCTGGTATTCCATGTGTCTATGCTTTGAAAGTGTTCGGGTGATCCATCCTGCATAACCCCTATTGCAAATATTCAAGTCACAGAGAACCTATCTTACAAATAAATTTGGTAGCTATCTTCGATCGTCATGTTCGTATGCTACAAATTAAAGAGGTAGCTTCAGTTAAAGTACTTCGGAGGAACAATAATATAGAAGAAATAAGATGGGAATTGAAGAAGATATGAAATCCAGGCACCCTCATTTATTCCATACCACATGAGGCAATGTTTAAACTAATATAGCAGGCACAACCCAAGACGACTAGAGAATTTTGCAAGAGTGACTACGATTCAACATTCGAGGATGAATGTTCCAAAAAGGGGGGGGGGGATGATGTCACACCCCACACTTTTCCCCACCTATGGTGTTAGAAACTAATAATATTTTCATAACCAATCAGTGGGCAACACTTTATAAGAACAACGTCGGTTAAATTTGACCAGATTGCACCTGATGTCCCTCCGATGCAATAGCCGGTAGGAGGAGACCCGTTTGGAATTTGGGGCAGTGGAATTTTCTAGAGCTACTATAAAATATCGGTATAGCTTTTCTCTCTTTCATTTTGAGAGATGTCATCAGCTTTAGTTCATCCAAAAATGGTCTTAACACTCCTTGAGAATTCATAAACAATCTATGGAAAAATAAAAGGCAAACCTAGAGGAATTTAGTGTGAATCATTTTTGATACCATCATTATATCATATATCTTATTGTACAACTAATTTTTGAAGCTTCATTGGAGGCAGAGTTAATCACTACATAAGCGTAATGTCACACTCTAAGCCTGAAGAAGCATGACCGGCACTCGGTGCCATACTCGACCCGAGCGTACCACTCTGTAACTATAAACTCTGGAGAGGTGACCCTCAACTTAGGCTGATGAAGCCATATTCTGAATCATCTGAAAATAACGTCTCTCTCATCTAAGGGCCAAACATACCCAAAAGTTAATATATATATAATTGTGCAGGCCGATGAAGTCGCCATGAACATCTACTGCTATACAAAATATACATGACTTGTCTACAAGCCTCTAGAGATAACTAAATTTTTCCATGGTCAGTACAGGGCCTCGACCTACCCATCAAATGTGCATATAAAAATGGACTCTGTCTACTTGGAGGGTCCGTCCAACTGTCAATGAGGACCCGCAGGCACGAAATGCAGCATCCCCGGTAAAAGGGACATTAGTACGAAATAATGTACCGAGTATGTAAGGTAAAATAATAAATGAAAGCTGAAAATGAACTGATAGTATAATAACCGAAAGTAATTGGGAGTCAAAGACAATATGAAGATATGCTTACCTGTTGATACTGAGTTAACTTTCTCAATATAGTAAGTAAAATAGTTGTCCGGCCTTATGAGGCTCGATATGTGTAACTGCTCTGTTGTAGTAGGCTCGCTCATAGGCTCTCAGCCATACTAGGCTCTGTATCTCGACCATTATGGGCTCTCTCATAGGCGCTCGGCCACAGTACGTTCAGTATATAACTCATCATCTTATCAGAGGTTGCCCAATAGGGGCCTGCCCATTGATTATAGCTCGATGGTGGTGAAAATACTGTAATACTGTATATATATAGACTCTCTTCTTCCTTGTTTGACAGGAGATAAAACTAAGCTGAATATGAAGTCCCGATAAGGGACAATGTTGTAACTTACGAGACTAAGAAAATATGCATAAATTCAGGAATATGAACTTCTCTTTATGTCTTGTTATCATACACAAGAGTTATCAGATCATGACAAAATGAAAGAAGTCTTAGTCTTAACATACCTTAACCTCGTTGAGTCCTTAATAGCTTCCAGGAAACTCTTCAAACAACCCAACTCAGTCTACTACAGCATAAGGAGATTCAAAATAAGTGCTGAGTAAAGGCTAAGTCTGTAACTTACGCTAGTAGCTCGTTTTTGTAAATTTGGGAATCATCTCCCCTGTAACAAGAGCCTCCTCAAATACCATATACCAACAACAAATACAAGATAAATGTTAAAATACAAAATTATCAATAACAAGACATCATAAAACAACTAAAAGTCACAATTGCTTCACGACCAGCTGCAAACTCCAACTGGAATTCATATACCCCATATCATCCATTATAGACTACTTACTTTAACTCAATATTATCATTAACATAGTAATGAATTCATTAATAAATGATTAAAACCTTGTACCACATGTTTATAACAAAGAAAATAATCCACAACTCCAATTATCCTCAATTAGCAACTTTAGTCACTAGTTCATGTCTCGTCCACCATCAAAATTAACCAATATCAAGATAACCTTAAGCACATGAAAGAACACAATATAATTAACTCATATAGTGGATGAAATCTAAATCCATATTATATTTATCTTACAACAGCCCAACACACTCCAATCACTTCATATCCAAAACGACAACTATGATAGTGTCAAAGACCCCGAAAATGTTACAAATAATTATTAATACACCATTTCACCATTATGTGATGTTTATACAAACCATTTCACATCCAAAACTCTATTAAACAACAGAAAAATAGACAGCCCAAAAGCAACACGAAACAACTCACAAAACAATTCACTACAAGTCGAATAACTCGAGTTCACAGCTTCCGATTACCGTCCCGTGAGTTCTAACTATTAGGAATAAAATTTATCAACCTTCCTTGATATTTAAATCTTGAATAAATAAATTAGACGTTTTCTTAATGATGAAGTACCTTCCAAAACTCAACTACAATGAAAAAGAGAGGCGATATAGTGATATTCTAGTGTTATCACTTCTTGATTTCATACACGAGATGTTAATCCTATTTGAAACCCTTGAAGAGATCTTAAATTAAGTTTAGGGGTGTTCTCTGGTTGTTTTCCTTTGATAAAGGAAGAGAAAAAAATGACATAGGGATTATGTATCAACTTTGGAAAAGTCAAAGAGGTGCTAGTTTGGTACCCTCCATTGGCCCATCTCCAGATGCTTATATCCTTTTATCCGGATATTGTATGAATGAATGGTTAATACCGTTGGAAACTACACTACAAGACCTTCAATTTGGCATATAATATGCCTGAAAAAGACCTCATATAACAAATTAAATGTATTGCTCAAAAAGCTTTAGTGACTCACCTACTAGTCACTTATGCAGTCTGCGTAGTTTTGCAAAACTGCAAAAATCTCTTTACTCCAATTTCGTATAATGCGTTATAAAAAGGACTTATAAATCTTCAATTTGGTAGGTAGATAATCCCCTAATTCAAAGAATATTAGGAGAAAAGCTCAGCAACAATTGACCTAATTTTAAGTATATTTATGAATGTAACTTGTGATGATCTCGTTTCTGATCTTACATCAATTGAATTACGACATAATTTTGCGTACGAAAATATTAGGTGTAACATCATTGTCCCCTTTGGGACATTCATCCTCGATTGTTGACTGATGTGCTTATCAGTCTCATAACCTATAGCTCATAGAAATACCGAATGTTGTCCCTTCCATCTATTCAACTGTTATGTGAAAAAAATAAAGGCTAGGGCATTCCCCCTTTCGGCCTCTTTCTCTTACCAAAACTTTTGGTCGAAATTCATCCAATCTGATAACTATTTATACCTTCTTTCATGCAGCCTGTATGATTCTGACCTTCCATGTGCGCCTATGTGACTCTTATCTCCTTTTTCCTTTAGCTTTTAGCCAATCTCTAGGCCTTACTTTGTGAACATATACAGAACTATGACAAGTTGTCCCTCTAGGCATCTATAAGTTTAGTGAAGTTATTCTCTTCGTAGTTGTCGAACTTACGACTATTTTTATATCTTGTTTCGTACCCTCGGTTAGCTATGCATATGGATTTATTACATCTAGGTAGGTCATACATACAATAACACTTACTTCAGTTTAGTATTACCAAGGTTTGCTAGACAACTCCGTGTTACTCTCTTGCTGCTTATTCTATATGTATAAATCTAAGTCCTTTACTTCTTCCTCAATACTGTTCATCTTAAGAATCAGCCTAATCTCATCTCATACTTTGGTATGTTCATCAATTTATTGTTGCTTTAACTTAATATTAATCTTTATTCTACCACTGAGAACTTGAAACCTCTTACATAATACATTGTCACTAAGGCTCACATCTCATAGGGAAACATCTGAAGTTTTTTGCATGGTCCACCTAGGGAAGATACTATACTTAAATAACAATATTTCATCGCATCCTACGTGATTCATCTTATGGGGGTATTCTAATCTCATGTAATTCATGAAATCCTTTCTCTTTTTGAATAATTACTCAATCGAAAGCCTAAATGTCATACTCTTAACATTTATCACAATTACACCCATATTCTACTACCAGGGAAGCATCCCATCTCTTCTAAATTCTCTTAGTCTTAAACTCCTCTGAGTTCACTCAGGCTATACTGAGCATTTTACAAGTTATGGAAACCATCAGCTCTCTTGTTGTGATGGTTTTAATCCCAACGACTTACCTATTCTCGTCTCCTTCACACTTACCTTTTCTTATCCTTACTCCCTTCTACCTAAAACCTTGTCGCTCTACCATACTTTAGCTTGCAACCTACACATATTTGTTTATACTACTAGCAAACTTCCTTTAACTTGATAGCACCACAATTTTTTTTTATTTTATTCTAGAACTTCAAGCGAGACATCATCGTCTCTAACTCTTGCTTACTCTCTTAACTAGCCTCTCAGTACCTATAAACCATAGGCTAGAATATATGCCACTGATGATACAACTATCACTGGATACTGAATCATGACGCTTCTAACCTTCTATTTGAAGTTTGGAATATAACCAAGCTTCTACACTTTAGTATCCCTATCTTCATTACCTTTACCGTACTTTTAAATATTGTATCATATATTCCATCTCTTTCATAACCTCCCTTCCACATAGGTGGAATTCACATCCACAACTTGAAGCTCTACTATAATACTTGCACCTCTAGTGCATACATGATCCGGTGGGAGCGTCATAGTGACTTCTTATGAGGGCTATTGTACTATTTCTCATGTGCTTCTGATATTAAAAGTGATTCCGCAATGTTCAGAATACCGATTACTATACTCATCGGGGTCAAACAATCCGACTCCTGACTCACTTAGCTGATGTAACTCTTTAGTTTACTCTTCTATCTCCGTATTTAAGTAGGCTTAAGCTATCTTACGATATGAGACTGAGGGTATTAGTTATTACCTTATCCCCTCGTGGACGCTATGGAACATCATTGATATAACCTTCTAGAAATCCAAGCTTTTGTCTGTGACCTAGACTCAATTATTTATTTTAACTTATACTGGTGTTTCCTATAGCTGTATCATTGTTAACATATATGCTACATGGATAACACTCCAAAATCTTAAGTGTGTTCATAACGTAACTAACTCTGGGTCATAGATCGAATAATTCCTTTCGTGCCTTCTCAGCTTTTGTTAAAAGAAAGCAATTGCGTTTCTTGGTCGTTCTTCCACTTGTTGAATGAATACATGGCTTATCCTAGTGCCCACATATATTGGAATTTTGTGCAACTCATATGATCTCGGATGTAACTTTAGATTTTTCCTTCACTTTCCTTAGTCATATATAGGCGCCACTTTCTTATGGAGTGCCTACGTTGTCGTATTGAGACTGTTGTTACAAGACCATCATTTATTAGGTCACTAAGCTTAGTTCAAAGCCTTCTTTCTTATTTCATCCGCTAGTCTTTCATTTTAACATTTAGGGAAGACTCTTTAACTCTTGTAAAATTGTGAGCTTATCACATCATATACCTGAGGATATTCTTGATGTTCTTACTCACCTATAAATATCATTAATTACATACCTCTGTGCCCTTGTTCTCGTAAGGTTACTCTTGAAATCAGTTTTTTTTGTCTCCCCCGTGGCACTCTCTTTTATTTCCGTAACACTTTTAAGGCAACTATAACTACCTCAACTCCTATCTAAATATTCCTCAAGGATTACAATATCGTATCTCTGAGATTGAATTCCTATGTTGGGGTTCACTAGTTTTATCTTGCACGATCTGCTGATTTATCAGTATCCTCTTATCTAGCCATAACTAGGCTCTTATTTAATCAACTACTAACTACTCATTGGTGTATTCTCATATCTATATTCCACATAATCTCTTTTGGGTTGTTTCTTTTGTCGTAACTTACCTCTCGCATAGACTCCTTATGTATCAAGTGTTCATTCACAAATATTTATCAATAACATCCTGGGAGGGAAGCCTTACTGCAGCTACACGTCATCGTGCTTGTATAATGTTCTGGAGTCGTAACATATATGTAGGATCTTAATAAATCCAATCTTTGGCATCTTTTCACATCTTCACTGACTCTTACTCGCCTTGCGGTAGCCCTTCTCTACCAGGAATAAATGACTTTCTTACGCTCGAGGGTTATACCTAGTGTAACTGGCACACTTACTCCTTTATGCATGGCTCTACTCACATTGCTTGCTTTAGGGAAGCTTCATCCTGAACGACCTTTAAAGGTTATTCTTCCGTTGTACATTCTATCATTTCTGGAATGCGATTTCTGAATTCTTATGATACCGTCTACGACCGAATCCTTTTGTCCCCAAATCACATTCTATTTTTTTTTCTTATTTACTAGCCTATATTGATTTCTATTACTATGCAAGGGTCTAACTTAGCCTTCTGGTAAATTTGGAGTCGCCAATTCATTTCTCAGAATGAGGATATGACTTTTGGCCTATACTCATTTATTGTCTCAATGCCTGTCACCTATGGTTTTTTTACTTCACTTTACTATAGAATCTGTCGTCATATCATATTATGAATTACCGTTACCACCCTTTTATTACATCTTACTCGTAATTCTTCATTTACTCTCTTCTTATTCTCCTGCTAATATCTCTGTCGATTACCTTATTCCGAAAACTTCCACAAAACATTCTTTCACTTTTATCTCCCCTTTGCTCCATCTCACTGGATCTTGGGGTCTTCTAATATTCTCTTTTTACTAAGGGCGGGAGTCATACTAAGGTAAATACTTATCCCTTCTAGAATTCCACTACATGTCTTTTGATATTCCAGAACGTTCTTGTATTCATATTTGACTGTACTATTCTAGAGTGCACCACCTGGTATGCACAATCTAATAAGGCCACAATAGGGCCACATCGCCAAGAATTCTCTCTCTACTGACGCCCTCTGCCGCGGTATTAGCCCTTTGGCTAGCTATAATTTTCAAATTGAAAGCATCTCTATATCATTAGCAACCATAAGTCTTGGCGCGAACTCTTATGACTCAGATCTATACCACGATTTGGATTTGAAAGAAGGGTAACAGACTCCTATATGCCCTGTAGCTTCCTATTTATATAATGTGGTGCACAACACATCTATAAACAAGACTCTACTAGACAGAGTTAAGCACTACAGAAGTGTAATGTCACGCCCCAAACCTGAAGAAGCGTGGCCGGCACCCGGTGCCATACTCGACCAGAGCGTACCACTCTGTAACTATGAACTCTGGAGGGGTAACCCTCAACTTAGGCCGATGAGGCCGTATTCTGAATCATCCAAAAAAAACGTCTCTCTCATCTGAGGGCTAACAATACCAAAAAGTTGATATATATAATTGTGTAGGACGACGAAGCCACCATGAACATCAAATGTTATAAAAAATATACACTACTCGTCTACAAGCCTCTAGAGATAACGGAACCGTACGATGGTTGGGACATGGCCTCGACCTACCCATCATATCTGTATATATAAAAATGGAGTCCGAAGTCTAGACCTGGTAACTCTAAGGAAGTGGAGCTTACCAACCAAGCTAATGTTTGACTCTATCTGCCGGGAAGGTCTGTCCAACTGCCAATGAGGACCTACAGGCATGAAATGCAGCGTCCCCAGCAAAAGGGACATCAGTACAAAATAATGTATCGAGTATGTAAGGCAAATTAATAACCGAAAGTTGAAACTGAACTGATAATATAATTACCAAAAGTAACTGGGAGTCAAAGACAATATGAAGATATGTTTACATGTTGATACTGACTTAACTTTCTCAATATAGTATGTAAAATAGTTGTCCGGCCTTATGAGGCTTGATATGTGTAACTGCTCTGCTGTAGTAGGCTCACTCATAGGCGCTCGGTCATACTAGGCTCTGTATCTTGGCCATTCTCGGATCGCTCATAGGCGCTCGACCACAATAGACTCGATATATAACTCACCATCTGATCAGAGGTTTCCCAATAGGGGCCTACCCATCGATTATTGCTCGATGGTGGTGAAACTACTATAATACTGTACATATATAGACTCTCTTCTTCCTTGTCTGAAAGAAGACAAAACAAAGTTGAATATGAAGTCCCGATAAGGGAGATTATTGTAACTTATGAGACTAAAAAAATTTATATAAGTTCAGAAATATGAACTTTTCTTTATGTCTCGTTATCAAACACATGTAGTTACTGGACCAAATTTATAGAAAGGTTTAGCCTTAACATACCTTAACCTCGTTGAGTCCTTAATAGCTTCCAGGGAAACTCTTCAAATAAACCAACTCAGTCTACAATAGCATAAGGAGATTCAAAATCAGTACTGAGTAAAGGCTAAGTCTATAACGTACGCTAGTAGCTCGTTTATGTAAATTTGGGCAGCATCTCCCCTGTAACAAGAGCCTCCTCCAATACCATATACCAACAACAATGACCAGATAAATCCAGCAATACAAAATTATAAATAACATGACACCATAAAAAAATAACAAGTCACAACTGCTTCACGACGAGCTCCAAACTCCAATTGGAATTCGTATACCCCATATCACCGCTTATATACTTCTTACTTCAACTCAATAGGACCATTAACAAAGAAAATAATCGACAACTCCAATTTTCCTCAATTAGCAACTTTACTCACTAGTTCATGTCTAGTCCATCTATTTAACTTAATCAATGTCAAGATAACCTCAACCACGTGAAAGAACACAATATAATTACCTCATACAGTGGATGCAAGTCTAAATCCATATTATGTTTATTTTACAACAACCCAACACACTCCAATCACTACATACCTAAAACGACAACTATAATAGTATCAAATACCCCGAAAATGTTACAAAAAACAATTAATCCACAATTTCACCATTATGTTATTTTTCTCCAAACCATTTCTCCTCCACAACTATGTTAAATAAAAGCAAAATAGACAACCTAAAAGCAACACGAATCAGCCCACAAAATAGTCCACTTCAAGTCGAACATCTTCCGATTACTGTCCCGTGAATTCAAACTATTAGGAAATAAATTTATCAATCTTCCTTGATATTTAAATCATAAATACAGAAAGTAGACATTCTCTTAACTATTAAGTACCTTCCAAAACTAAAACTACAAAGAAAAAGAGAGGCGATGTAGCAATACTTACGCTGTAGGGATCGTTCTAGTGTTATCACTTCTTGATTTCATACACGGGTTGTTAATCCCATTTGAAACCCCTTAAGAGAGCTTAAGTTAAGTTTAGGGGTGTTCTCTGGTTGTTTTACATGGGTAAATGAAGAGAAAAAACAACATAGGGATTATATATCAACTTTGGAAAAGTCAAAGAGGTGCTAGCTTGGCACCCACTTAGTAGCCCATCTTTAGATGCTTATATCTTTTTATCTGGATATTGTATGAATGAACGGTTAAGTGCTTTGGAAAATAAATTAAAATACCTTCAATTTGTTATATCATATGTCCCCAAAAGACCTCATATAACACACGAAATAAATTTCTCAAAAACCTTTAGTGACTCACCTACTTGTCACCTATGCAGTCTGCGCAGTCTCGAGAAACTGCAAACGTCTCTTTACTCCAATGTCGTATAATTCGTTATAAAATAGACTCATATATCTTCAATTTGGTAGGTAGATAATCCCCTAATTCCAAGTATATTGTGAGAAAAACTCAGCTACATTTGACCTAATTTTCAGTATATTTATGAATGTAACTTGTGATGACCTCGTTTATGAGCTTACATCATTGACTTATGTCATACTTTTGCGTACGAAAACATGAGGTGTAAGACGTAAGAACTCAGGAAGTGTGTCTAGTTCTTCAACAAGGTATGTAAGGCCATTTTTATTTCTTGGCATGACTTGGTGTAAGCGTTTATTTCTGAAAGATCTTTTTGTTGAAAGACCAAATTGCTCCAAGCCATTTTTATAAACGATGTTCCTGTTCTGTAACGAGCCGACTGGTCGTTCTGTGAGATTAGCCTCGTTTCCCTCTTTTCTGCTTTATCGTATGTTGCTTAGCCTATTTATGTTGTGTTGGGTTAGTTTGTTCGGGTTCAGAGTGGTCGTGGTGAGATTTGAGATACTTAGTCTCTTAAATTAGCTTAATATTGAAAAAGTCAACTTGGAGTTGACTTATTGGTAAACGACCTCGAAATGTCGATTCTATGGCTCGGATAGCTTCTTTAGCTGATGTGGGGTTTAGGAGTGTGCTGGGAATGAAGTTTTGATGTCCGATGTAGAATTAGGCTTGAATTGGCGAAAGTTAGTTTTGGCGATTTTCAGTCGGCAGTGAAAAATAGGCTATCGGGTTTAGAATGGAATTGTAGAAGTTGCACCAGGTTTGTAATGTCATTTTTGATATGTGTGCAAATTTTCATGACAATCAGATGTGTTTTGGTTGGTTTCGACGTCATTGGCGGAATTTAGAAATTTCGAAGTTCATAGGCTTGAATTTGATGTAATTTTTGTGTTTTTGCGTTAGTTTTGGTGTTTTGGAGGCTCGACTAAGTTTGAATAATGTTATGGGATGTGTTGGCGTGTTTGGTTGAGGTCATGAGGGCCTCGGGTGTATTTCGGATGCTCAAACGGGCATTTTTGGCCCTAAGGAGTCTGCTATTTTTCTGGTGTTTTAGCAGCAGTGGTTCCTTGAATGCGATCGTGTGAGTTCATCCACGTTCACGTAGAGTAAATATTGGGGCAGGCAATTTGTTCTATGCGATCGCGTAATAAGGATTGCGATAGCATAGGTTGGCCAGCTGAAGCAGTGCGATTGCGTAGCCCTTTGTGCGATCGCATAGGTGTTCTGAGGCGCGTGTGTGGGATGGATTTTTAATCTATGCGAACACGTGTGTTGGTATGAGAACGCATAGATTGGTCTGGTCTGTATATCACAATCGCGTGTCTGGAGATGCGATCGCACTGAAGGAAATATTAGTGTTGGGCAATATGTTTTAAAAGGCCATCTTTGCGAACTGAGTCCATTTTTCCTCAATTATTCAACGAGTTTGGAGCTTTTTGAGAGGGTTTGAAGAGGAAATCAAAGGGAATCACTTGGAGGTACGATTTTCGACTTCATAACTCAATTCTATGTCGTTTACTAGGTAATTAAACCGGAAATTTGTTGAATTTAAACCCAAAATTTGGGAGATTAGGTGCATGAGAATTGGAAACGCTTTTTGATGATTTGAGTGGGAAATTTTGGTCCAATTTTGGTGTTCGTGGTATGTATAGAGTCGTGGGAGGATGAGAATTCTAGTGATGAAAATTTTATAGAATTCCGAGACGTGGGCCCGGGGCTCGGGTTTTGCCAAATTTCGAGAATTGTGTCTAAATTGATAGTTTTCGATTGGGTTTTTTTCCTTTAGCGTATATTGATGATGTTACTCTGGTTTTGGTTAGATTCAGATCAACCGAGAGCCGAATTTAGGGGAAAGAGCATCGCAGATTAGTATTGTGGCCCGATAGAGGTATGTAATGGCTATAAAAATTGTCCTAAGGGTATGAAACCTCGGACTTCGTATTTTTCACTATTTTTAGAATGGCGCACATTTCAGATGACGAGTATGTGGCATGAACTTCTTTTTGGATTGGACTTGGTCCTCTCCGCGGCAACTATTGAGTTGCGTATTTTACTCTAAACCATATGTTAAATTGTGTTCTAATACTATTGCTATATTTGGGCTATAAGCCATGTTTGGGGCCGACTTGTTTAGACCTCTTGGGGGATTTTTACTACTATTTCCTCACTGTGCTAACTTATGATTTACACTCATTTATAATGTGCTTTAATGTTTTCGAAACTCAGCCTTATTTACTAGACTTGCTCATGACTCATGAGACCTACGGGAACCTAGCGGTCTGATACCATGTTGTCACGACTCAAAATCCATAAGGTCGTGATGGCGCCGGACATCAATGTCAGGTAAGCCAAATCATTAATTAATTGAAATAACTTTCTGGTTTTAACATTTATGAAAACAATTCCTTTCACTTTATTACATAATAACCAAATAAAGATCTGATAATCAAAAAAATGGTTTAAAGATTACATTTAAGCAATTATATCCCAACACATATCCCAGAACCCGGTGTCACAAGTACATGAGCAATTTGTAAGAATTTATACAATCATTACAAGCATGTCCGCAATACAACGGGACAAGGAAATTTAAATGAAATAGATACAGTGCGAAGGAGACTCTGTAAGCTGCGGATCGCCTCCGGATGATGCAGCTCGCCTAACTCTCTGAATCCTCCACATTACTATGAAACTACCGGTGCAATAAAAATGCACAACAAGTGTAGCATGAGTACAAAAACAACGTGTACTCAGTAAGTCGCACGCCTAACCTCAGAGAGGTAGTGACGAGGGGTTGACTTGACACTCACTAAGGTCCAACAATATAATATATGAAAGAATATGATGAAGTACAGTAGACATGTAGGACAGTGAGCGGTGAATACGTATCAAGTACAGAAATCCAGGTAACTACTGAGAATAAGAAACAATGCACACTTTCCTTTCTCTCAAATACATGTCAAGCCAATATCAACAAGACAATACCAAATAGTCATGCGCACACAAGCATAAGACAATCGGCCGGAGTCGAAGGAATATCTAATCACTGAATAGTCGTAAAGCTTCCCCCGCTCACGAATCATACCTGTGACTCGAGTGCTGACACAATTATACCAAATTACCACAAAGCATCCCTCAATCGCGAATCATACCTGCGATTTGAGTGTTGACACACTTATACTAAATATTATAAAGCTTCCCCCGCTCGCGAATCATACATGCTACTCGGGTGCTGATAAAGTAATACTGAATATTATACAGCTTCCCCCGCTCGTGAATCATTCCTATGACTCGGGTGCTGACAAATTTATACCAAATTACTATAAAGCTTCCCTCAATCGCGAATCATACCTGCGATTCGAGTGCTGACACACTTATACTGAATATTGTAAAGTTTCCCCTGCTCGTGAATCATACGTGCGACTCATGTGGTCACACATTTATACCAAATTACTATAAAGCTTCCCTTTATCGCGAATAATACCTGCGATTTGAATGCTGACACACTTACACTTAATATTATAAAGCTTCCCCCGTTCGCGAATTATACCTGCGACTCAGGTGCTGACACATTTCCACACATTAAATTCGTATTTTATCAAGAAAATAGTTTTCTCAGGGAAGTGGTAAAATCCTTATTAAAAGAAACATGAAACATAGGCTTTCAAGTCATTTGTTTTTGAAACTCATTTGTCAAGTTTAATGATATTCCACGATACAACCTAGTACAGGTACACAAATATCCATAGAGAGATAAATTCTCTCTTTAGAAGATTAACAAGATGAACTCTAGTTTTCTTTTAGATATTCAATTACGTCTTCGATTATATTAGCAGTTTAATATTACAGGCAGGACTACAGGTATAACATGTAAGGCATGCTAGTGGGTCCTAGACCACCCGGACATGGCATAATGGTAGCTACGCACGGACTTCCGTCACCTCGTGCATACGTAGCCCCTGAAGATAATAGCATGTACTTAATTAATTCACCTAGGGGGACGATTCCCTCTCACAAAGTTAGAAAGGAGACTTATCTCGCTCTGAAATTCCCACACCGGCTTCCAAGCCCCTCCGACGACTCCAACGGACGCACAACGCTCCGAAACTACCACATAATGGCAAAGCAATGAAATTTCATCCTAATACTCACAACAAATTCAGATTATATACTTTCCCAACCCCCGCTCGGAGAAATGACCGAAATGCCTTAGGTCCCACGTGCCCGGAGATCCGAAATTCTTGAAGATATACGCTACCCATAGCTCTACTAGTTCAATTATGCAATTTACTCTACATACCATACCCAAATTCGTGACTAAATTCCAAATTTACATTTTCTAGGTTTCTTCAAAAATTTCCCTAATTCTTACCAATTTCCATGCCTAATCCACGCATACAATCTTGTATTCATCTAACAAACGGAAGGAGTTTACTAACCTTGATGCCTGATGAGAATCCCCCTTGAAATGCTCTCCAGAAATTGCCCATGACAATGAAAAATGGGTGAGAAATGGCATAAACCCGTCTTTAAAACATCCTGCCCATGCCTCTTCCGCACCAGCGATCTAATGGCCGCTCATGCGGCTCCGCACCTGCAGAAATTCCATCGCAGGTGCGGCTCTGACTTGACCCAGCAAATTCCCGCTCCTGCGATCCCCTTTTTGCACATTCAATTCGGCAGGTGCGACCAATCTTCCGCACATGCGGCCTCCTCAGCTCCAGCCCCAATCTCGCACCTGCGGCGCCTTTAGCCATACTTGCGGTCAAAGCCTCGCAGGTGCAATTACACCAGATGACAGCAACCTTCAGCCTTCTCCAACTTCAAATATTGATCCGTGAATCACTTGGAATCCACCCAGGGCCCCGAGACCCTGTCCAGTCACACCAACCTATCCCAAAACATGACACGGACTTGCTCGAGCCCTCACATCACATCAAACAATGCCGAAATCACGAATCGCACTCAAATCCAATTCTTTAAGAACTTAGAATTTCAAACTTCTACGTCTGACGCCGAAACCTATCAAATCACACCCGATTGACCTCAAATTTGTACACAAGTCATATTCAGCATTACAAACCTTCTCCAACTTCCGGAATCACATCCCTACCTCGATATCAAAACTTCCACTTCCGGTCGGCTTCCTCAAAAGCCTTGAAAATCCTATCTTTAGCCAAATGACTTCAAAATGACCTACGGACATCCAAATTCACTTACGATCAGGCTCCCAACTCCAGAATCACCATACGAAGCTGCTCACGACTTCAAACCGCTGAAAAACGGGCGAGAGCTCAAAATGACCGGTCGGGTCGTTACATTCTCCCTCACTTAAACCAATGTTCCTCCTCGAACGTGCTAAGAATTGCTCTAGAGTTATCTGAAATCCTTGTTTAACATTTCAAGCACCTGGTCGTGCTACCACAACCTAGTCGAGCAGAATAGCTTGATCAAATTTGAAGATTTCTTCTTTATCAATATAATAAGCTCAGAATTCATTCAAACACCTGAAATTTTCTCTAGCCAAGCCTAGTTTCAATATATAAACACTGCATCAACTAGCACACGATATACCAGATCATAACTGCATACCCTTGCTGAATCGGCAGCATGCACCGCATAACTCATCATCTGACCACAATGACGCTCTCTGAACCTTAATAGCCAAGGTTCACATATCCAATACTCCCAATGCACCTCATAACAAATATACATACACCCTGCTATAATGCTGACGATACCACCACAACGGAGGAAATGTGCAGAAATTCATACTCAACTGCAGAGTTGACAAATCCTTGAGTACCTCATATTGACTAGAATCATCACTTCATTATGAACCTTAATAATGGTATTTTCTCTTTAATATACACTTCACATAACCTCATCGCACTGATCCCTGATCCGATAATCTTGTCTCACCCAGTATGAATTGCTCAGACAACAAATCACCCCAAACATGGCCAACAACCTTATATGATATCACATCGCGCCAATGGACCATAACTCGAACATGATAATAAGAAACGACTCAGGACGGAACTATTCAGCTCACGCAACTAATATGAATTCTTACCAGAAAATAGGGAATAAAACACAAGAAAATAAATACATATTAACCCTTCTCATCATCACACTGTTGCGACGTGTAACCCGGTCCAAATAACATACCCGTGGCGGCGTGCCACCCGATCCCATCATAAAACTCACATAAGGAAATATGCATGGAGCTGAATCGCTCACTATTACAAATTACTGAATATCGATCACAAGTACGCTAAGTGCATAATACCATCCTGGGGAGACTGATAGATCCGTAGGCTACATAACTCAAGCACAACTAAGGTGCGATATATATATACACTCTAGGTCTCAAGAGCTATACTGCTCACATAACATTCCCACTATGCGGGACCTCAACACATAGGAAATTATCAAGCTGTTTCACAACTCGCACGACACAATCACAATAACACATGAATTCGACGAAGACGGAATAACACCCATTATTCTAATACCTTTCCATGAGAAGCGCTCTGCTGAAAGGAACATGCCTGGCTCATACAGAGTCCATAATCATATTTAAATCCATCCACAAACATCGAACCACCTTGCTCGCACCAACTAAGCTAATAGCTTTTCCCTAGGTCCATATTAACCCACCTTCTCTCATAATACACGAGAATAACCATCATCACCGGGACTAACACCCCATAGTCCATAATCAACTGAATCGAACGCCCTCCAGGCGTAAATTCTCTATTTAGCAATATTGCACTTCTTTATACTCAGTCCAAATCTGAAATCCATCAAGTGACTACATGTCACACTTTATACAATCTTTTCGCAGTCATGCTTCCACGACCTCCCACACAAGGAAAAAAGTCTGCCCGTCCATAATACCGACCATAGTAAGGCCGCAAAACACATCAAGAACCCATGACCAAGGTATAAAGCCTCTTTCACAGAATATCAATCTCAGGTGGCACTGAAGATAACACCAGCTTACTCTGAACTTTCAACTCACTTTGCCTTTGTCTTCCGAGCTCATGAAATCCATATAAACATTGGACCTCAATCTCGATTCTTACTCCCAATTAGATACTGATTCCCGCACCTAACATACCAATATGAGGTAGCGCAAGAATTCGATCATAACTTCCGAACCACCAATAGGGTGAACACTTCATCATATAGAAACTTTTTACTTGACTCAATTCAAGAGTACCATCTCAACAGATGAGTGAATTCCCATTATCACCCAATCATGAAAATCCTTAAGTAGTAGTTTATACCACCATAACCCTTCCGGGGTCCGCCTACATCTGACAGACCATAGCACTCAAATGCTCCCACATGAGATCCGTTATGACGGTCGACAAGCCCCGCACATACACCGGCACAAACCACGTGCATAACTAAATCACTTCAAACGAACCGATCAGTGCCGCAAATGTGCCATTTCAGCCATAGATAATCAATTTATCTTCTTTTAATCATATTCCTTCACAAGTAATAAAAACTTCCTTCAACCCATAGCAAACTCAACCCTAAATCATCCTGAGTGGCCTTGATTCACGAGACTATACTGCCTAAATCGCAACCCGTCTCATGCCCTTCTGATAATCTTTCTACAATCCGGAGTTTATTCCTCTCACTCCTGCAATACTATCGTGTATGATGAAACATATCATAGAACATCTCAACCATCCTCCTTTTTCCCAGAAATTACTCTGCAAAAGCTCGATTCTCACTCATACTGCTAACTGAAACCCTAGCCCGGAAGGTCCAACTTATGCACACATTCATCAAATCCAACAAAAAACTACAATTTTACTCCTTTCCCTTAGCTGAAATAACTCGCCGATACGCCGACATTCCGCAAACCCATGAGAATACAACCCTACAACCCAACTGCAGATGGTGGGACTCCCACACTTAGCCCGAAGCTAATCCTTGCGCCCCTCTAGAACCTGCCAAGATCCTTTCTCCTTTAATAACACGATCTTGCTCGTGCAATCCGTCCAATTCTTCCAAACTCTCTTGCTAGCACACCCTAAATACTCAAATTTTCGAGCATCATTCACACATTTCACCTCATACCGAATAGCCACTAGAACCCCTCACCGAGACCTTCCAACCCTTCCATTGCTAACTTATCCCCAGAAGATAACCTACCTGTGGAAATCACCCGCAGACACCTCCCAACGACGCTGAAATGCACGCTCCCTGCGATTTCAATACCCCATCCTACGCCCTGCTTCATTTACCAACTTACTAGTCTGTCCGCTCCTCATGGGCATCTATTAAATGTGTGATAATAACTTCGAATTCCATGCTACGCTGCCGCTTTCGCACTTTGCAACTGCTCGACATCCGTTTCCTTCACCTGGCGTCCTAGAAATGGAACCACCGCCTAGCCTGACTCCAGGATCATTCTATGTAGCTCCCAAACTAGCAAATCACCACGACTTTAAGCTCTCCGAAGATCATCTCTTCCCTAGTTGCCTCCATTACCAACCTCTATCCGGCACTGACCCACCGCACCTCACGATCTCTACCAATTCTTCAATGCTGCATCTCAATACTCTAACCCCACCCAACCAAAGAACCCAAAGAACCGACAAATTAAGACATTACATTTGATAAATGACGACGATGAAACCAAGTCTTTCTACCTTATAAATTCCAACCGGACCATTCACAACCCAAATGCCCTTCATCTGCCGGCACAAAAGCACTGAAATCTCAAAATCACACTCTGAGAAGACTCCCTTCAAACCAATCATCTCCCCCAGCATACGAGCAAATGTTCTATCATCATATCGACACCACGCGACAATCAATTGCAACCATCATCACAACCCGAGCGCAGCCTTAAGGCTCCCAGAAACACAGCTACTGAACTGAAATAACATATTACCCTTTTATAGGGCCATAACAAAAGCCACGACCAATTACACATGGAAGCATATCGGATTGCATTCGTAGCACCATTTCCATTCCTCAAATTCTTGATCCATAGAAAGCACTTCGCGACGTGTAAGATTGAGTAGGAATGAACATAGACATAAGCCTCAAAGAAATTAATTCGCACGATGAAGAATCAAGAAGGGAAGTACTCCTAACAGCCATGTAGCATCTTGAAGATAAGTAGAGACATCTTCGTAACGATCTGCAAGACTCTACTAGACTTGCGCATGACTCGTGAGACCTGCGGGAACCTAGCGCTCTGATACCATGTTGTCATGACCCAAAATCCATAAGGTCGTGATGGCTCCGGACATCAATGTCAGGCAAGCCAAATCATTAATTAATTGAACTAACTTTCCGGTTTTAGCATTTATGAAAACATTTCCTTTCACATTATTACATAATAACCAACAAAAGATCTGATAATTAAAACAATAGCTTAAAGATTACATTTAAGCAATTATATCCAAACACATATCCCAAAACCCGGAATCACAACTACATGAGCAATTTCTAAGAATTTATACAATCATTACAAGCCTGTCCGAAATACAACTGGACAAGGAAATTTAAATGAAACAGATACAGTGCGAAGGAGACTCGATCAGCTGCGGATCGCCTCCGGATGATGCAACTCGCCTAAGTCTCTGAATCCTCCACATTGCTATGAAAGTACCTGTGCAATAAAAATGCACAGCAAGTGTAGCATGAGTACAAAAACAACGTGTACTCAGTAAGTCGCCCGCCTAACCTCATAGAGGTAGTCACGAGGGGTTGACTTGACACTCACTAAGGTCCAACAGTATAATACATGACAGAATATGATGAAGTACACTAGATATGTAGGGTAGTGAGCAGCGAATACGTATCAAGTACAGAAATCCAGGTAACTACTGAGAATAAGAAACAACGTACACTTTCCTTTCTCCCAAATACATGTCAAGCCAATATCAATTAGACAATACAAAATAGTCATGCGCACACAAGGTTAAGACAACCGACCGGATTCGAAGGATCACTGAATAGTCGTTAAGCTTACCCCGCTCGCGAATCATACCTGCGACTCGGGTGCTGACACATTTATACCAAATTACCATAATTCTTCCCTCGATCGCGAACCATACCTGTGATTCGAGTGCTGACACACTTATACTGAATATTGTAAAGCTTCCCCCGCTCACGAATCATACATGCGACTCAGGTGCTGACGCATTTGTAAAATTACTATAAAGCTTCCCTCGATCACGAATGATACCTGCGATTCAAGTGCTGACACACTTATACTGAATACTATAAAGCCCCCCCCCCCCCCCCCCCCCCCCCCCGCTCGCGAATCATACCTGCGACTCGCGTGCTGACACATTTATACCTAATTACTATAAAGTTTCCTTCAATCGCGAATCATACCTGCGATTCGAGTGCTGACTCACTTATACTGAATATTATAAAGCTTCCCGTGCTTGCGAATTATACCTGCAAATCGGGTGCTGACACATTTATACCAAATTACTATAAAGCTTCCATCGATCACGAATCATACCTGCGATTCGTGTGATGTCACACTTATACTTAATATTATAAAGCTTAATCCGTATTTTATCAAGAAAATTATTTTCTCAGGGAAGTGGTAAAATCCTTATTAAAAGAAACATTAAACATAGGTTTTGAAATCATTTGTTTTTGAAACTCATTTGTCATGTTTAATGATATTTCACGATACAACCTAGTCCAGGGACACAAATATCCATTGAGCGATAAATTCTCTTTTTAGAAGATTAACAAGATGAACTCTAGTTTTTTTTTAGATATTCAATTACGTCTTTGATTATATTAGCGGTTTAATATTACAGGCAGGATTATAGGTATAACACGTAAGGCATGCTAGTGGGTCCTAGACTACCCAGACATGGCATAATAGTAGCTACACACGTACTCCAGTCACCTCGTGCGTACGTAGCCCCCGAAGATAATGGCATGTACTAAATTAATTCACCTAGGGGGACGATTCCCCATCACAAAGTTAGAAAGGAGACTTACCTCGCTCTGAAATTCCCACACCGGCTTCCAGGCCCCTTCGACGAGTCCAACGGACGCGCAACGCTCCGAAACTATCACATAATGGAAAAGAAATGAAAATTCATCCTAATACTCACAACAAATTCAGATTATATACTTTCCCAACCCCGCTCGGAGAAATGACCAAAATGCCCTCTGGCCCACGTGCCAGGAGATCCGAAATTCTTGAAGATACATGCTACCCATAGCTCTACTTTTTCAATTATGTAATTTACTTTACATTCCATACCCAAATTCGTGGCTAAATTCCATATTTACATTTTCTAGGTTTCTTAAAAAAATTTCCTAATTCCTACAAATTTCCATGCCTAATCCACGCATACAACCTTGTATTCATCTAACAAACGGAAGGAGTTTACTTACCTTGATGCCTGACGAGAATCCCCCTTGAAATGCTCTCCAAAATAGCCCATGACAATGAAAAATGGGTGAGAAATGACATAAACCCATCTTTAAAACATTCTGCCCAGGCCTCTTTCGCACCTGCGATCCAACGGCCGCTCCTGCGTCTCCGCACCTGCGGAAATTCCATCACAGGTGCAACTCTTACTTGACCCAGCAAATTCCCGCTCATGCAATCCCCTCTTCGCACCTGCGATACTGCAGGTGCGACCAATCTTCCGCACCTGCAGCCTCCTCATATCCAGCCCCAATCTCGCACCTTCAGTGCCCTTGGCCGCACCTGCGGCTCCGCACCTGCGGTTAAAGCCTCACATGTGCAATTACACTAGATGAGAGCAACCTTCAGCCTTCTCCAACTTCAAATATTGATCCGTCAATCACCTTGAATCCACCCGGGGTACCCGAGACCCCGTCCAATCACACCAACCTGTCCGAAAACATGACACGGATTAGCTCGAGCCCTCACATCACATCAAACAACATCAACATCAAGAATCGCACTCAAATCCAATTCTTTAAGAACTTAGAATTTCAAACTTCTACATCCGACGCCGAAACCTATCAAATCACACCCGATTGACCTTAAATTTTGCACACAAGTCATATTCAGCGTTACGGACCTGCTCCAACTTCCGGAATCATATCCCGACCTCGATATCAAAACTTCTACTTACGGTCGGATTTCTCAAAAACCTTCAAATTCCTATCTTTAGCGAAATGACTTCAAAATGACCCACGGACATCCAAATTCACTTCCGATCGCGCTCCCAACTCCAGAATCACCATACGAAGCCGCTCATGACTTCAAACCACTGAACGATGCGTTAGAGCTAAAAATGACCGGTTGGGTCGTTACATCTATTATTTACCGGTGACATATTCTTTCATGTTTGAGATGTTCCCGGAAGGTATTTTTTGTCGAAAAATGTGATTCATTCTAATTTTAATCTTAGTATCTCTTAAAATTGGTCTTGCTTTACACTTATATATATGTATCTATTTTAATTTACAGATCCTCTTTATAGTCGTTCGGATACGGCACCTATTGTGCAATCATAGATCAAATCGGTATGGTGAAACATCATGTGTGATGTGAGGCTATCGTGTCCTCTCGAGGCTATGCACGGAGTTGTGTTATATGAAATATTTATCGATCCATGTATGGCCAGGTACGATCGAGTCCTATATGAGACCGGGTATGGAGTGATGTGATATGAAATCTTTACCGAGCCTTGTGTGGTCGAGTACGATTGAGTCCTTTTGAGACCATGTACGCCGAGTTTCGTTATGATCGGGTACAACCAAGATCTGTTGAAGCCGGGTAGGTAACAATATGAGACCTTACCGAGTCCTCTTAAAATTTGGGTATGATATGATGTGATAGACCCTGAAGAGCGGTTGAATGATACTATATTATATATCTATTTCACAGCCCCAGTGAATGGCTTCACTTTTTAAAAAACGTTCATGCAATTAGGCTTCATGGTTTCTGCAATGTACACCACATGTGGCTTATCTTTGGTATCTATGTTGGAATTATGTATTCATATCTCGTAAGTTATGTCTTTGATTTACATACCTTATCAGCCTTAAATACAGTACATTTTTCACTCTGATGCCACTTCTTTATGAGCTCTATGTTCATACCCATTACAGATAGACCCGGTGACGTCCCTCCCCATTAGGGTGTGTGTTTCAGCTGCTAGTTGTCGCACTCCACTTATTTGAAGTAGTTGTTCAGAAGTCAACAGGTACTTAGTTGTGTGACCTAGTCATTTTGTGTACGGTGGGGCCCTGTCCCAACCAAGTTGTATAGTGGCACTCTAAGAGGCCTGCAGACTAGTGTGATTATTTAAATTCTAGTATTATACTAAGAGGCCTTGTTGGATCAGATTTCATGTTGAACGGGTCTAAGTATTGACATTGGTTCATATGGGCAATATAGCATTGTGTCTCGGTCGCACCTCCCAAGGCTGGGGTCTGACAGTTGGGGCCACTATGATTACTCAAGCCTGAGGCAATGCATCAATAAGACTTACCATCTCAGCTATAGGATCCAGAAATACCAGTGTAGCAATAAAACACTCTAGATGTTAAGCTAGTACTTGAGTCTCAACATGATCATCAATGATTTGATCCTCCACCTGATCCGCCGGTGGTTTCATGGATACTGCACTGGTGCACTCACGAGCTTTAGTGAGTGCTTTACCCTTAGCAACAACTATGCGACCCCTGTTTGGAGCCTTGGCCTTGCCTTGGGCCCTACCCCTCGCAGCTACAACTAGTGGTACTGCCTCCCTCTCAAATGTTGCTGCTGTTGAAGCGCGCATTCCGACCATCTACGAGAGAGTAGAAGAGAAAGATCCCGACTTACACAACAATCAATGCACGATAAGGAATAAAGAAAGGGGAAAATTACTAATGTTCCTATATCGATCAACAAGACTCTACTTAGTTTGCTCGTGACCCTTAGAACATATAGCTCTAATACCGACTTATCATGATCCAAAATCCCACCATAGAAGGTAATGACGTCTAACCTGCTTGCTAGGAAAAGAAACACTAAACAACAATAACAGAAGCCAACTATTAAGTCATTAATAGACTCGTGATACAAATATAAAAGTGGAATAAACCTTAAACTAATATCATAAATATATAAGTACAGACTTGGTCTAAACATGTCCATAATTGTCTCATAAAATGCTCAAAAAATAGTGTCACATCGTCACGAGCATCTATCAAGAGTAAGTAATCTCAACTAAGCAACAATATCTATCCGGGAAAAGAAATACATAGAAAGAGATAGATAAGTAGGCAAAGGGGAAACCATATGCCACGAATTGGATCAAGTAAAGCAGCTCACCACAAAGTCTCAAATAAGCTCCTAAACGCTGGATGGGTACTACTAGCACCTGCCATAGAATCTGCACAAATATATGTTGAAGAGTAGTATGAGTATAAAATCATGGTAGTTAGTAAATATCAAGCGTAGCCTCGAAGATGAAGGGTCGACACTAAGGCTTACTAAGAGTCCAATAAGCAAGTGAACCATAAATATAGCAAGAAATAAGGCATGATATAATCAAATAGGTAAAAAGATAAAGGCACAGTAAAACTGGATTTTAATAATGCTTTTGAGAGAAAAGAAATACAATACGATGTTAAATATATCAAATATTTTCATAATCAATATATGAGTCAATAGAAGATTTTATAAAATTTACTGCATTAATCTATGATGCCAACGCATCCTCGTGATCCATTGTCAATACTTCACAGCACAAATATATATACCTGACACAGACCAAGTCTCTAAACAAAGTACTAATCTTGGTGACTGTGCTCACAAGTACCAAAGTAACATTGGTAATCACCTGACTATATGGGGACATATTCATATCAAAGCGTTGTTATTGTGTGCAACCCGATACAATCATAATACCATCAATAATTAATATTCGCTCACAATGTCCTTAATGCCAAAATCCTCAAGTTTCTTCGATAACCAACTCTCCACCTCTCCAACTCATGAACATTCATATGAGATGAATAGATTATATATTCAACAGACTATTCAAAAAAAAAACTAGCATAACTAGATTAAGCTATGTAACTCTTATTCTGAAGGTTTAACTAACATTTTGACATATTAAATTTTGACGATACCAAAGCATTACAAGTTTTTATCAAAGAATATTTACTTGTTGCAAATATACTATTTGTAAAGGGTCATTCAATAGAGAAAATAAAGAAAGAAGATATCATATGTAAGATATACAGAGGATTAAATGGAAATTCAAATTGCACTATAATAATGTCACAATCCAAAACCCCATCAAGTCATGATGTTACCAAACCCAACTTGCTCGATAAGCCAAGCCATATAGGTAACAATTATAGAGAAAAATACCATCAATACTATTAGTATAAACTTAAAAATAATACAACACAACTATTCCAATGACTGATAGTACAAGTCACGAGACACTATGAAGTAAATTTCCAAAACTGTGGTGAAGAATAAAAACAATATATATTTGAAATTTACATAAACAAAAATGATATCCAAAGCTACCATTAAAAAAAGGTAGCTTAAACCTAGAACACCGGTATGTCTTAATGCAAGGCTTCATCCTCCACAACTACTCGTCTCCAAGATCTGCACGCAAGGTGCTAAAGTGTAGTATGAATACAACTGGTCCCATATACTCAGTATGTACCTTGACTAACATCAGTGAAATATCCACGAGGTTTTTAAGTCAGAGATACTCAATTTACATAACCAGTAGTGATAACATATATAGTAGAGAGATATATTCCAAAAAATGACAATTACATAATAAAGGACTTAAGTGATAAAGGTGCACAACTAGGGCAGGGGTGATAAACAAACTCCCTTACATAGACAGTTAAAGCAAATACAAATTGCACCAACCCGTCTCACAAACAATCATGCATCAAATAGTATGTGTGCTCAAATACTCATACATGACTATAAGCTTGTGCGCAACATAATCTGATTTCGTATTAGTTGTCAATTAACAAGTTCAAGAGAACTTTACAAGAATCCAATACATTAATGCAACATGACAACTTTATTTTTACATTAATCGGATACACTACTAACAACTCAACCAAACATGAGATATCAACTCAACATGGGTAAATCCATTGTAACAACCAAATCATCACAGAATAACAGAGGTGTATATTAGCATGTTAGATGCAACCTAAAATCCATGTAAAAATTCATGGTAAATATAAATAATTCACATGCATAGTCAAGAATGACTCCTCATATCACCGTATAAACATCATCGGGAGTTCCACCCTTATTTTGCTACATGTGCAATATCATGAAATGTCACCCTTATTTTGTCAAATATGCATATAATCACCCTTATTTTTCCACATGGAAAAACCGGATAAACACCACCATTATTTCTCCCCATGCCAATGATAATAATCACAATCTTCTGACGAAGACCGCATGCCACAATATCAATCACAATCGCACGACAAAGACCACATCCCAACACCCAATATATCCACCCAACATTTCTACATGTGACATATTTATCACAAAACATGATAACAAGTATCATCAAGGGGCATATTCTCATAATTTATCAATAAAGTTCACAGGGACATGGAAGTAATAAAGTGCGGATGTGTGCTCAAAACATAAGACATGATTATGGCTAAATATATTTTGCAAAGATCTCACAAATGCCCGTTTTGAATAATTAGGAAGATAATAATTTGATAACATGATCACTAGCATGAAAGAATAACATGCGTAGTCATATAAAGGATGGAACATGTATCACAGAGAACACACATTAATATAAAGACACAACACAAGAACAACAAATACGAGTGTGTATTGATAACATACATGTGACTACGTCTGAGACAAATACGGCATATATCGCAAAATAGTTCATCGTGTTCAAAACAAGTCACCAATAGCCTTAACATTATCCCTAACATAGTTTATCATGCTCACATAGTCAATTAATCGAATAACACACAAAATCAAGTAGAACAAAAAACTAAAAAGGGATTAAAGTAATCTGGAATCTACCCCGATGTCACGCCCTGACCTTGGGGAGCGTGACCAGCGCTAAACCGTGATATCCCTATCAAGCAAGCCTACTAGATGCTTTCTACCCGACCTTACCCATGAATAAAGTGAAGATGCATGCCATTTGTTAGACAATGAGAAGATTTCGTAAACATACCAGTTTCATTACAATTAGTTACTCTATATATAATTCCCAAAATACATTACACATTCATAGTCTAGAAGTGGAAACATGTGAAATATATACAACATTTCTAGTTTGACTTTCCAAAATGAGGATACAACCCACACTATGGCTACAGAGCCTCCAATGGATACAAAGAGTAATATGATGGTGCCGACAACAAGGCCCCGGATATACCTCAAAACACTGTACATAAGGAACAAAAGATACAAGACCCAAATATGAAGTGGAGTTCTCCAAGTCAGCTGAGAAGAGAGTGTACAGCTATCACAGATTGATGCTGCCTCCAGTGGAACCACCTGCATCCATTAATGATTCAGCGCCCCAGCAAAAGGGGCATGAGTACATATGGAATAGTACTAGTATATATGATAAACACCCTCTCCATGAATTGAGTAATAGTACAAAGAGAAAGAAACGTGGAATCAATGAGAGCCTTAAACAATATTGAAGCATCAAATTAAGAGAAAGCTAAATTTCCAAGTATATGTCATATTCTTAAGTTTGGAGATTTTTACTGTCGATATACCACCGTGTGTTGAGCACGGAATCCGATCTCGGCCCGACCGGCTAAGCCATCTCACCATGACACATCCAATCACAATACCACCATGTGCACGAAATGGCATCCCATCTCAGCCCGATGAGCTAAGCCGTCTCACCACAATGCCATGTGCATCGACATCACTTTCCACGGGAAATCATCTCATCCCAATAAAGGGAACAATCTCAACATATCAATATCATCCTAATTAAGAGGAATAATGTCAACACATCAGTACGGGGATTTACCCCTCAATCACTTCTACATCGGCACGTGTTGTTTCGAGGTAAGGTCAACCTACCCTTACTCGGTGAATAAACGATACTCCCAAAATGTTTATTATATAATATAGTTACAACTCATTTCATAATCTTTCACACATTCTTTTCATTTCATTGGCACTATTTGCCACAAGTGTAATATCCATTCTCAGCACGATGGACACATTTTATATCTCATATTCAATTCATTCACTTTCAAGAATCATCATAGATTATCAATAATAAGCACATTTGTAATCAAGAATTTACACATGTATATGAGCAATAAAAGTGTTAAACACGTTGAGTTTTCTTTCCAAGAATACGGCTGTAACGACCCGGCCGGTCGTTCCGTGAGATTAGCCCAGTTTCCCCCATTTATGATTTATCTTATATTTATTAGCCCATGTATGCTTTGTTGGGTAGGTTGGTTCGGGTTCAGAGTGGTCGTGGTGAGAACTGAGACACTTAGTCTCTTAAATTAGCTTAATAATGGAAAAAGTCAACTAGGAGTTGACTTATTGGTAAACGACCTCGTAATGTGGATGTTATGGCTCGAATAGGTTCGTTAGGTGATTTGGGACTTAGTAGTGTATTCGGAATGACGTTCTGGTGTCCGGTGTAGAATTAGGCTTGATTTGGCGAAAGTTAGTTTATGGCAATTTCTGGTCGGCAGTGGAAAATAGGCTATCGAGTCGGAATGGAATTCCGGAAGTTGGAGCAGGTTTGTAATGTCATTATGGATATGTGTGCAAAGTTTTAGGTCAATCAGATGTGTTTTGGTTGGTTTCAGCATCGTTGGCGAAATTTAGAAGTTTCAAAGTTCATAAGCTTGAATTTGATGTAATTTTTGTGTTTTTGCGTTGTTTTTGGTCTTTCGAAGGCTCGACTAAGTGTGAATGATGTTATGGGTGTGTTGGTAGGATTGGTTTAGGCCCCGAGGGCCTCGGGTGTGTTTCAGATGCTCAAAACGAGCACTTTCGGTCTTTGGGAGATTGCTGGTTTTCTGGTGTTTTAGCAGCAGTGGTTTCTTCATTGCGATCGCATGAGTTCATCCACGATCGCGTAGACTAAAGTTGGAGGCACGCAGATTTTTTCTATGCGATCGCGTAATGAGGTTTGCGATCGCATAGGTTGTGCAGCCAGAGCAGTACAATCGCGCGGTTCATTGTGCAATCGTGTAGAATAAAAAGTAGGACGCGTGAGTTTGTTGCAATTTTTCATCGCGACCGCATGTATGGGTACGCGATCGCATAGGTCATGGAGTGGAAGCTTCGCGATCGTGTGGGGAATGGTGTGATCGCGATAGGTAAAAATTTGGAGGCAGTAAGTTTATTCTTTGCGATTGCGTGGGTTGTCCCGCGATCACAATGAGTTAATATTTAGTGCTAGGCAGAATGTTTTAAAAGGCCATTTTTGCGAGTTTAGTCTATTTTTCCTTCATTGTTGAACGGGTTTGGAGCTCTTTGAGAGGGTTTGAAGAGAAAATGAAAGGGAATCACTTGGAGGTAAGATTTTCAACTTCATAACTCGATTCTATGTTGTTTTCTAAGTAATTAAACCGGTAATTTGTTGGATTTAAACCCAAAATTGGCGATCTTAGGTGCATGAGAATTGGAAATTTCTTTTGATGATTTGAGTGGGCAATTGTGGTCCGATTTATGTGTTCTTGGTATGTATAGAATCGTCGGAGGATGAGGATTCTAGTGATGTATATTTTATAGAATTCCGAAATGTGGGCCCGGGGCTCGGTTTTTGCCAAATTTCGAGAATTTGTGTCTAAATTGATAGTTTTCAATTGGATTTTGTTCCTTCAAATTATATTGATGATGTTAATCTAGTTTTGGTATTCGGAGAAATCAAGAGCCGATTTGAGGGCAAGAGCATCGCGGATTAATATTGTGGACTGGTAGAGGTAAGTAATGGCTATAAATCTGTCCTGAGGGTATGAAACCCGGAACTCGTATTTCTCACTATTTTTAGAATGTCGCACATGTAGGATGACGAGTATGTGGCGTGCACTGATTTTTGGATTCGACTTGGTCCTCTCCAAGACAACTATTGAGTTGCGTATTTTATTCTAAATCATATGTTAAATGGTGTTCTAAAATTATTGTTATATTTGGGCTATAAGCCGCGTTTGGGGCCTCGTGCCGACTTGTTTAGACCCCTTGGGGGCTTTTCTGTTTTACTGCTACTTTCCTCACTGTGTTGACTTATGATTTAGACTCAATCATGTTATGTTTAATTGATTTCGAAACTCAGCCTTATTTACACTATTTTGACATATAAAATGATATTTTGTGTCGAGTACCCCGTTCTACTGATACGCCCGAGGGGATTTTGAGAGTTTCTGACTGAGTGAGGCCGAGGGCCGGATTGTGAGGATATGATATGCCACGAGGTGGCTTGATATTAGAGCTTGGGCTAAAGGATCCCCTCTAGAGTCTGTACACACCCCCAGTGAGCGTAGGTACCTGCGGAGTGCGAGTGCCGAGTGCCCAGTGACGAGTGATAGGGAGGCATGAGTGACAGTGAGGTTGCCCGAGGGGATGATACTGAGTGACTATGAGGTATGCTGAGTGATGTTCTGCCCGATGGGAGATTTATGATTCATATTTTTGCCTGAGGGGTTAATAACTTATTTCATTTTACACTAAATTCTCCAGGTATTTTTATTTCTGAAATTGTTGGAAAACACATTTTTCAAAGGATTTTACTGAAGTTGGCTTTTAAGGCATGTTGATTTCATATATATATATATGTATATATATATATATATATATGTATGTATATATATATGTATATATATGTATGTATATATATATGTATATATATGTATATATATATATGTATATATATACATATATATATATATATATATATATATATACACACACACACTGTTGGGAAGGAAGGTTGTGCATATTGTGAACTGATTATTTGATATTATGTGTTTCTTACTGCTTAGTTTTTATTTATTTTCATTACTACTAAGTTGGCGTATTCACATTACTCCCTGCACACCTGTGTGCAGATATAGGTCCTCGAGCGCTAGCCATCTATTTCGTGCGGAGCCTGAGTTTGGGACATAGAGGTAGATGTTCAGCTTCTGCAGCATCTCTGTTTTCCCTTCCTATCTTGTACCTAGTTATTCGTCCCGAGATTTTGTATTATAATAGTAGACTTTTTGGTATATTCCTTAGATTCTCATGACATGTTGACTCCGGGTTTTTGGATTAGTTTCAGACTGTTTAACTGTTTGTTTTTCTTAATAGATTTAGTAATTTATTTACGTTGATGAAACGTTGAAAATCAGTTGGGACTTTGGAGAGAAATTGTAAATATGTGAGTGTTGGCTAGCCTAGTTCCACGATAGGCGCCATCACGGCCGGTTTAGGGTTTGGGGTCATGGAAAGTTTGTATCAGAGAGGCTGCGGAACCCTTAGGAACAATGTCATTTTTCTTGAAACTCTCTCGTGCCATTTTGTTGATTCTGGAAATATAAACTTCTGTTGTTTCATTCTTTCACAGATGGTGAGGACTCGCGCTACCGATCAGGGTGAGCAGCCACCAGCTAGACCACCAAGAGGTCGAGGTCGAGGTAAAGGTAGGGGGCCAGCCCGTGTAGCAGCTAGGGCAGTACCAGTTGATCCCCCTAGTGTTCAGGATTAGATTCCCGCCACAGATACTCCAGCGGAACATGCTTAAGCACTGGCAGTGTCTATTGTTATTTCGGGTCTTCAAGAGACCTTGGCTCAGATCCTAACAGTGTGTACCACCCTTTCTCAGGCCGGGGGAGGCAGTCAGACTCTGGTTGCCCGGACACCTCAGCAGGTTACTCAGGGCCATCAGACACTGGGGGCGATTCCAGCCCTGCCCGTTCCTCTAGTTCGGGACTTCATGGTTCCGACTATGCCCGAGGACGAGCAGCGTAGACTGGAGAGATTTAGTAGACTTCAGCCTCCGACGTTTAGTGGTGCTGAAGGCGAGGATGCCCAGGGTTTTCTGGATTAGTGTTAGAGGATGTTGTGTAATGTTGGGACTTTGGAGACCAGTGGGGTCTCGTTTGCTACTTTTTAGTTTTCTGGTGCTGCTTTCACTATGTGGGAGTCTTTTGAGAGGTGTAGGCATGTTGGTTCAGCACCCCTCACCTGGCCGCAGTTCTCCACTATCTTCTTGGAGAAGTATGTACCCCAGTCTCACAGGGAGGAGTAGCGCAGGCATTTTGAGCAGCTGCGTCAAGGGGAGCAATTAGTTATGCAGTATGAAATGTGGTTTTTGGAGTTGGCTCATCATGCCACCGAGTTGGTCCCTACTGATAGGGAGAGGATTAAAAGGTTCGTGGATGGCGTCACTTAACATTGCTCGAGAGGGTATCAGATTCTACATTCGAGCAGGTCATTAACATTGCTCGAGATATTGAGTTGGTTTGCCGCCAGGAGTGGGAGGAGAGGGAGGCCGAGAGGCCTCGTGGATCGGGTGGTTCTAGTGGTGCTCCTTCCAGGGGGCAGTTTCAGCATGGTAGAGATCGTTCATTCAGGCCTCCTCAGTCAGTCCGCCCATCCTATAGTGGTGCATCTTCGGGGCATGGTCCTCACGGTTCTCAGTCAGGCCGTTCTTCATTCTGTGCCCTCCCAGCTTAGAGTGCATGTCGAGCACCACCAGTTAAGAGTTCCTTTATGCATGATTCTTCTAGTGTCCATTCAAGTTCCAGATGTGTCTATCAGTCCTCGTCTCCAACTCCGGGGAGTTGCTTTGAGTGCGACGAGTTTGGGAACATGTGGAGGAAGTGTCCACGTCGTCCTGGTGGTTCTTCTCAACAGAGGGGCTAACCCTCGACTTCAACTCTAGTTACTTCACAACCCACCCAGACAGCCAGGGGTAGTAGTCAGTCAGCTAGAGGCTGCCCTAGAGGGGGAGGTCGAGCACATAGAGGTCAGGCCCATATGTATGCGTTTCCAGCCAAGCCAGATGCTATGGCCTCCGATGCAGTGATTGCAGGTATTTTCTCAGTCTGTCACCGAGATGCTTTGGGGAGGTCGAGCACATAGAGGTCAAGCCCGTATGTATGCATTTCCAGCCAGGTCAGATGCTATGGCCTCCGATGCAGTGGTCGTAGGTATTGTCTCAGTCTTTCGACGAGATGTTTTGACTTTATTACACCCTGGTTCAACATATTCCTATATTTCATCATATTCTGCCCATTTCCTAAATATGCCCCGTAAGTCTTTAGTTAACTCTATTCATGTGTCAACTCCGGTGGGCGATACTATTGTTGTCGACCGTGTGTATCGGTCGTGTGTGATATCTATTGGGGGTATGGGGACCCAAGTGGACCTACTGTTACTCAGCATGGTCGATTTTGATGTAATATTGGGAAGGGATTGGTTATCTCCGTGTCATGTTGTTCTTGATTGTCACGCTAAGACCGTGACCTTAGCTCTGCCAGGATGTCCGAGGGTTGAGTGGAGAGATTCTTCTGAGTGTGTGCCTAGTAGGGTGATTTCCTACCTGAAGGCCCAGTGCATAGTTGAGAAGGGGTGTTCATATTATCTATCTTCTGTGAGGGATGTCAGTGGTGAGACTCCCATTATTGATTTGGTTCCTGTGGTCTATGACTTTCCAGACGTGTTTCCTGTAGATTTGCCAGGCATGCCACCTGATAGGGACGTTGATTTTGGTATTGACCTGGTGCCAGGAACCTAGCCTATTTCTATTCCACCTTATCGTATGGCACCGGTGAAGCTAAGGGAATTAAAGGAGAAGCTTCAGAAACTCCTAGATAAGGGGTTCATTCGGCCTAGTGTGTCACCTTGGGGTGCACCGGTGTTATTTGTAAAGAAGAAGGAGGGTTCTATGCGTATGTGTATTGATTATCGGCAGCTGAACATGGTTATGGTGAAGAACTGGTATCCCTTACGTCGTATAGATGACATTTTTGACCAGTTGTAGGGTGCTAGGGTAGTTTCCAAGATTGACTTGCGTTCCGGCTATCATCAGTTGAAGATTCGGAGGCCAGACGTTCCGAAGACTGCTTTCAGGACTAGATATGGTCATTATGCGTTTCTGGCTATGTCTTTTGGGCTGACCAATGCCCCAGCAGTCTTTATGCACTTGATGCACAGTGTATTCCGGCCTTATTGAATTCTTTCATCATCGTGTTTATTGATGATATCTTGGTGTATTCCCAATCTCAGGAGGATCATAAGCAGCATTTGGGAGTTGTGCTTTAGACCTTGAGGGAGAAGAGATTGTATGCAAAATTTTCGAAGTGTGAGTTCTGGCTTGATTCAGTAGCGTTCTTTGGGCACATGGTGTCTAGTAAGGGTATTCAGGTTGACCCAAAGAAGATAGAGGCAGTGCAGAGCTGGCCTAGACCGTCATCAGCTACCGAGATTTGAAGTTTTCTTGGTTTGGCAGGGTACTATCACCGTTTTGTAGAGGGATTTTCATCTATTGTCGCACCTATGACTAGACTGACCCATAAGGGTTCTCAGTTAAGGTGGACTTAGGAGTGCGAGGAGAGCTTTCAGAAGTTCAAGTCAGCTTTGAGTACAACTCCGATATTGATTTTGCTCAAGGGTTCAGGTTCTTATACAGTTTACTGTGACGCCTCGAAAGTTGGCCTTGGAGCGGTTTTTCTGCATGATGGTAGGGTGATTTCCTACGCGTCCAGACAGTTGAAGATGCACGAGAAGAATTATCCAGTGCACGATCTTGAGCTAGCAGCTATTGTCCACGCCTTGAAGATTTTGCGTCATTATTTATATGGAGTGCATTGCGAGATTTTCACTGATCATCGTAGTTTGCAGCATCTGCTTAAGCAAAAGGATCTTAATTTGCATCAAAAGAGGTGTTTGGAGCTTCTTAAGGATTATGACCACACTATTTTATATCATCCAGGGAAGGCTGATGCCCTGAGTCGCAGAGCAGAGAGTTTGGGAGTCTACCCTACCTTCCAGTAGCAGATCGTCCATTAGCACTTGATGTTCAACCTTTAGCGGGTCAGTTGGTGAGATTGGATCTATCATAGCCCCCGCAGGTATTGGCTTGTGTATCCTCCAGGTCATCTCTTTATGATCAGATTAGAGCACGCCAGTATGATATTCCACACTTGCTCTTTCTTCAGGACGGGGTCCGTCGCGGTGATGCAAGTGATGTGGTTATTGGTGATGATGGGGTCATGAGGATGTAAATCCGGATTTGCGTGCCCAATATAGATAGACTTCGTGATTTGATTCTAGCTGAGGCCCATAGTTTGCGGTATTTCATCCATCCGGGTGCCACAAGGATGTATCAGAATCTGAGACAACATTATTGGTGGAGGCGGATGAAGAGGGATATTGTTGAGTTCGTGGCTCGGTGTCTCAACTATCAGTAGGTTAAGTATGAGCACCAGAGACCGGGTGGATTTCTTCGGAGATTAGATATTCCGGAGTGGAAGCGGGAGCGAATCACCATGGACTTTGTAGTTGGGCTCCCACGGACTTCGAGAAGGTGTGATGCTATATAGGTTATTGTGGATTGGCTGACCAAGTCCCCGCATTTCATTCATGTTGGTACTACTTATTCTTTGGAGCGGTTAGCTGAGATTTATATCAGGGAGATTGTTCGATTGCATGGGGTTCTAGTTTCTATCATTTCTGATAGAGGTATTCAGTTCACATCTCAATTTTGGAGAGTTGTACAGAGAGAGTTGGGTACTCAGGTCAAGTTGAGCACAACATTTCATCTTCAGACCAACGGGCAGTCGGAGCGTACTATTCAGATATTGGAGGATATGTTGCGTGCATGTGTCATTGATTTTTGGGGTTCATGGGACCAGTTTCCGCCACTCACGGAGTTTGCATATAATAATAGTTATCAGTGGAGTATCCAGATGGCTCCGTATGAGGCTTTATATGGAAGGAGGTGCAGAACTCCGGTGGGTTGGTTCGAGCCGGGCGAGGCTAGGCTATTGGGCATAGACTTGGTTCAGGATGCGCTGGGTAAGGTGAAGTTGATTCAGGAGCGGCTTCGCACGACACAGTCTAGGCAAAAGAGTTATGCGGACCGGAAGGCTTGAGATGTGTCTTTCATGGTTTGGGAGAAGGTGTTGCTGAAGGTGTCACCCATGAAGGGTGTTATGAGGCTCGGGAAGAGGGGAAAGCTGAGTCCCAGGTTCATTGGTCCATTTGAGGTGCTTAGAGGATTGGGAAGGTGGCTTATAGACTTGCCTTGCCTCCCAACTTATCGAGTACTCATTCGGTGTTCCATGTTTCGATGTTCTGGAAGTATGTTGGTGACCCATCTCATGTTATGGACTTCTGCACGGTTCAACTCGAGGGTGATATGTTATATGAGGTAGAGTTAGTGGCTATTTTGGGTCGTCAGGTCAGAAAACTGAGGTCTAATGATTTAGCTTAAGTGAAGGTTCAATGGAGAGGACAACCGGTAGAGGATGCCACCTTGGAGACCGAGTGGGAGATGCGGAGCACATATCCTCACTTATTCGAGACTCCAGGTATGTTTCTAGACCCGTTCGAGGACGAACATTTGTTTAAGAGGGGGAGGATGTAACGACCCAGCCGGTCGTTCTGTGCGATTAGCCCCGTTTCCCCTGTTTCTGCTTTATCATATGTTGCTTAGACTATTTATAGTGTGTTGTGTCGGTTGGTTCGGGTTCGAAGTGGTCGTGGTGAGAACTGAGGCACTTAGTCTCTTAAATTAGCTTAATAATTGAAAAAGTCAACTAGGAGTTGACTTATTGGTAAAAGACCTCGTAATGTGGATTTTATCGCTCGGATAGCTTCGTTAGGTGAATTAGGACTTAGGAGTGTGTTCGGAATGAAGTTCTGATGTCCGGTGTAGAATTGGGCTTGATTTGGGAAAGTTAGTTTTTGACGATTTCCAGTCGGAAGTGGAAAATAGGTTATCGGGGTCGGAATGGAATTCCGGAAGTTGGATTAGGTTCGCAATGTCATTTTGGGTATGTGTGCAAATTTCCAGGTCAATCGAATGAGTTTTGGTTGGTTGCGGCATCATTGGCGAAATTTAGAAGTTTAAATGTTCATAGGGTTGAATTTGATGTAATTTTGGTGTTTTTGCGTTGTTTTTGGTGTTTCGACCGCTCGACTAAGTTTGAATGATGTTATGGGGTGTGTTCCTAAAATTAATTGAGGTCCCGGGGGTCTCGAGTGTGTTTTGGATGCTCAAACGGGCACTTTCGGTCCTTGGGAGATTTTTGGTTTTCTGGTGTTTTTGCAGTATTACTTTCTTCATAGTGATCGTGTGAGTTCATCCGCGATCGTGTAGAGTAAATTTGGAGGTCGTCAGATTTATTATATGCGATCGCGTAATGAGGTTTGCGATCGCAGAGGTTGGGCAGCCAGAGCAGTGCGGTCGCGTGGTTCATTGTGCGATCGCGTAGAAGAAAAAGAGGGGCGCGTGTGTTTATTGCAGTTATTCTTCGCGACCGCGTTTATGGGTACACAATCGCATAGTTCAGGGAGTCGAAGCTTCCGATCACGTGGGGAATGGTTCCATCGAGATGGGTAAACATTTGGAGGAAATAAGCTTGTTCTTCGCGATCGCGTGGGTGTCCCGCGGTCGCTGTGAGTTAATATTTATTGCTGGGCAGAATATTTTAAAAGGCCATTTTTGCGAGTTTAGTCTATTTTTCCTCCATTTTTGAATGGTTTTGGAGCTCTTTGAGAGGGTTTGAAGAGGAAATCAAAGGGAATGACTTTGAGTTAATATTTTTGACTTCATAACTCGATTCTATGTCGTTTTTTAAGTAAGTAAACCGGAAATTTATTGGATTTAAACAAAAAATTGGGGAGGGTAGGTGCATGAGAATTGGAAATTTCTTTTGATGCTTTGAGTGGGCAATTTTGATCCGATTTTGGTGTTTTTGGTATGTATAGAATCGTGGGAGGATGAGGCTTCTAGTGACGTAGATTTTATAGAATTCCGAAACTTGGGCCCAGGGCTCGGGTTTGGCCAAATTTCGAGAATTGTGTCTAAATTGATAGTTTTCGATTGGGGTTTGATCCTTTAGCGTATATTGATGATGTTAATCTGGTTTTGGTTAGATTCAGAGCAATGAGGAGCCGATTTGAGGGGCAAGAGCATCGCAGATTAGTATTGTGGCCCGGTAGAGGTAAGTAATAGCTATAAATCTTGTCCTGACAGTATGAAAACCCGGACCTCGTATTTCTCATTGTTTTTAGAATGGTGCACATGAAACCCCGGACCTCGTATTTTAAATTTTCCTTGAGTAATGAACTCTAACCGAATCAATTCTAGCAAAACATCATCGAAGGAAATCAAGCAATACCATAGAAAGTAATCCTAATCAATAATGTCTCGATCTTTGAAGAATTCTCCAAAAGTCAACCCGGGCCCCGTGAGTCTAAATATATGATTAGACTCCAAAATCAAGTCCAAATCCAAACCCATATTTCCAAAATACACTATCTTAATGTAATGACCCGGCCGGTCGTTCCGTGAGATTAGCCCCATTTTCCCCCATTTATGATTTATCGTATATTTCTTAGCCTATTTATGTTATGTTGGGTCGGTTGGTTTGGGTTCGGAGTGGTCGTGGTGAGAACAGAGACACTTAGTCTCTTAAATTAGCTTAATAGTTGAAAAAGTCAATCGAGAGTCGACTTATTGGTAAACAACCTCGAAATGTGGATTTTATGGCTTGGATAGATTCGTTAGGTGATTTGGGACTTAGGAGTGTTTTCAGATTGAAGTTCTGATGTCCGGTGTAGAATTAGGCTTGAATTGGCGAAAGTTAGTTTTTGGCGATTTCCGATCAACAGGGTAAAATAGGCTATCAGGGTTGGAATGGAATTCCGGAAGTTGGAGCAGGTTCTTAATGTCATTTTGGATATGTGTGCAAATTTTCATGTCAATCGGATGTGTTATGGTTTGTTTCGGCATCATTGGCGAAATTTAGAAGTTTCAAAGTTCATAGGCTTGAATTTGATGTAATTTTGGTGTTTTTGCATTGTTTTTCGTGTTTCGAGGGCTCGACTAAGTTTGAATAAGGTTATAGGATGTGTTGGCGTGATTGGTTGAGGTCCCGAGGGCCTCGGGTGTATTTTGGATGCTCAAACGGGCACTTTTGGTCTTTCGGAGATTGCTGGTTTTCTGGTGTTTTAGCAACAGTGGTTTGTTCATTGCGACGGCGTGAGTTAATCCGTGATCATGTAGAGTAAAGATTGAGGCAGGAAAATTTGTTCTACGCGATCACGTAATAATGTTTGCGATCACATAGGTTGAGCAGTCATGAGTAGTGCGGTCGCGTGGTTCCTTGTGCAATCTCACAAGTGTTCTGAGGTGCGTGAGAGGGATGGATGTTTGAGCTATGCGAACGCGTGTGTTGGTATTTGAACGCATAGAGTGTGTTTGGACTATGCATGGCGAACGCGTAACTGAAAACGTGACCTCTTTGAAGAAATGTATAGTGCTGGGCAGTGTTTTATAAAAGGCCATTTTTGCGAATTTAGTCTATTTTCCTCCACTGTTGAGCGGGTTTGGAGCTTTTTGAGAGGGATTGAAGAGGAAATCAAATTGAAATACTTGGATGTAAGATTTTTGACTTTATAACTCGATTCTATGTTGTTTTCTAAGTAATTAAACCGGAAATTAGCTGGATTTAAACCCAAAATTGGGAGGTTAGGTGGATGAGAATTGGAATTTTTTTTTGATGATTTGAGTGGGAAATTTTGGTCCGATATTGGTGTTCTTGGTAGCTATGGAATTGTGGGAGGATGAGGATTCTTGTGATGTAAATTTTATAGAATTCCAAGAAGTGGGTCCGGGGCTCGAGTTTGGCCAATTTCGTGAATTGTGCTTAAAATTGATAGTTTTCAATTGGGTTTTGTTCCTATAGAGTATATTGATGATGTGAATCTGGTTTTGGTTAGACTCGGAGCAATCGGGAGCCGATTTGAGGGGAAAGAGCATTGCGGATTAGTATTGTGGCCCGGTAAAGGTAAGTAATGGCTATAAATCTTGTCCTGAGGGTATGAAACCCCAAACATTGTATTTTCTCACTATTTTTAGAAGGGCACACATGTCGGATGACGAGTATGTGGCGTGCACTGAATTTTGGATTGGACTTGGTCCTCTCCGCGGCAACTATTGAATTGCGTATTTTTACTCTAAATCACATGTTAAATAATGTTCTAAAACTATTGCTATATTTGGGCTATAAGCCATGTTTGGGGCCTCGTGCCGACTTTTTTAGACCCCTTGGGGGCTTTTTACTGCTATTTTCGTCACTATGTTGACATATGATTTACACTCAATCATGTTATGTTTAACTGATTTCGAAACTCAGCCCTATTTACACTATTTTCAGATATAAAATGATGTTTTGGGTCGAGTGCCCCTTATTAGTGATACGCCCGAGGGGCTTTTGAGAGTTCTGATTAAGTGAGGCCGAGGGATCTGATAGCGAGGATATGATATGCCACGAGGTGGCATTATATTAACGCTTGGGATGAAGGAGCCCCTCCGGAGTCTGTACGCACCCCTAGTGAGCACATGTACCTACTTAGTGCGAGTGCCGAGTGATGAGTGATTGGTCCGCAGCGTCTCTGTTTTCCCTTTCTTCTTTTGCACCTAGTTCTTAGTTCCGAGGTTTTGTATTATAATAGTAGAATTTTTGGTATACTCCTTAGATGCTCATGACATGTTGACTACGGACCTTGGGGATGGTTTTAGATTGTTTAACTGTTTGTTTTGCTTAATGAATTCAGTAATTTATATATATACATTTATGAAATGTTGAAAATGAGTCAGGATTTTGGAAAGAAACTGTAAATATGTGATTGTTGGCTAGCCTAGTTCCATGATAGGCGCCATCAGGGCGGGTTTAGGATGTGGGGTCTTGACTCTTAAGGTGTAGGCCAAATCAAAGTTTCATCCCTAAATTCCTTGTTTTGGATGTAGAAATCCATGGGGATACATGATATGTAATAAAAATCAAGTTAGGAATACTTACTCTCATGATTTGGGTTAAATACATGTCCAACATTGCCTTGGTGCGCTCTCCAAGCCTCAAAATATTGAAAATGAGCTAAAAATCCCAAAGTTAGGCATTAAATCAAATTGTCATGCCTCCTTCTTAGTGATCAAGGTCACCCACCTTGCATGATTGTACCTTGCGCTATCGCAACCATGGAGCTCCACGATTTTGAGCTTATTTTCACAATGTTTTAGACATGGAGAGTAGACCAAGGTAATTTCGGAGATGTATTTAGCCCAAATCATAAGAGTAAGTGTTCCTAATTTGATTTTGATTACATTTCATGAATCCTCATGGATTTCTACATCCAAAACAAGGAATTAAGAGATGAAATTAGGGATTTGGCGTACACTTTAAGATAGTGTATTTTGGAAATTTAGGTGCCGATTTGTACTCGATTTTGGAATCTAATCAGATTTTGGGATTCGACAAGTTATGAGTTATCTGATTGTTGTATTGGTTCAACATTTCAGGCAAGCAGGCCCGACTTGACTTCTGGAGATTTATTCAAAGATCGAGGCTTTCTTGATTGGGATTACTCTATATGCCATTCGTTTACATCCTTCATTGATGTGTTGCTAGAATTGAGTCGGTTAGAGGTGATTACTCAAGGAAATGCGATTTTGGAGTTTTGGACTAGCCCAGATAAGGTAAGTGTCTTGCCTAGTTTCGGTTGAGGGAATATTTCCTACTAATTGATGTTGTTTTCTACATGCAAGGTTGAAGTATATATGAGATGATGAGCATATGTACATGTATCACGTATCCATGCTCAGAGTCGATTCTAGATTACTTTATACCTTGTTTGGTTGTGTGTTCTACTAAATTCTATGTGTTATTCGGTTAATTGATAACATGAGCATGATAAATCTTGATAGGGATAGTGTTAAGGCTGTTGGATGCGTATTTTTAACACAATGAACTATATTGATATTGATGCCATACTTTCCTTGGAGATATCCATAACATATGGACACACAGTCGTACATATTGTTCTTGTATTGTGCCTTGATTTGAATGTGTGTGTCACGCCCCGAACCTGGGAAGATGTGGCTGGCACCCGGTGCCATGCTGGCCCGACTGAACTAATCTGTAACTCATGATCCTTTGACAAAAGCTAGAATATCCATAGTTCGAGTTAGCCGGGCTCATTCCTTTTGTATACTATAAGGGCTCATCAAACTGATTGTCTATACCTGTAGGCATGAATGCAGCGTCCAAAACAAAAGGACGTTAGTACGAACGATGTACTGTGTACGTAAGGCAGAACTGAAACATAACAATAAGTCAATATTAATTATAGACATATAAGAATCAACCTGAATCTCTGAAGTGCCACCGTATATGCATACTTATTATACTTACATATATACAATGCCTCTCTTCTAGACTATTATCCATATCATATGATGCATGACTACCTAACTGATTTGCGGAAACTGCCCGACCGGTCGTAGCGCAGTGGTAAATACATGACTTCCCTACCAGTCGTAGCTCGGTGGAAAATTTATAACTTCTCAACTGGCCATAGCTAATGGTAAATGTGTAACTGCCCAACCGATGGTAAATAATGATACATAACTTCCCAATCTGTGGTGACTGCCCAACCGGCCATAGCACGGTGATAAATGCATGAAGATGCATGTACATGTATCGCTATATTATAAACATTAATATCTCTATCATATACCTTAATAGGGAACTAGATACATACTTAGACATGCTTGAATATCACTTTATAGGAATGAATAACGTAGATATCCTTAACTGCTAAGAGTAGAACCACTTATGGAATATCATTACGTTTATGTATCATTACTTGGATCATACAAAAAGAAGGAAAGATTAGCCTTAACATACCTGGACACTTTCTCTTGACAATCCCTCGTCATACAAGGAAACAAATATGTTCCTGCCCATATTGCATCATACAAAGATGAATACCAGAAATAAAGCTTAAAACATCTGTACACAAGCTGATCCAAGAGGAAGTTTACCAAAGCTAATTCATATATCCTCATACACCAACATAAATGACTAGCGACAAAGTAGAAGACCATGCGTAACACTAACTATGATTTGGTTAACCAATGAGTAAGAAAAACCTACAACATGAAACCATATTAATTTCACATCCAAGAGATTCCCTTAAGGCAAACATTCAAATGTTGAATAAGTTGTGGTGACAACTAAAGGCAGTGAGACTAGACAAAATACGGTTTATACCCAATTGTAAACCCTTTCTATAACTTCCCCAAATGAACTATGATATGGATTGAAAAAGTGAAGAACTATGATGTTTGTCAAAATAAAGAGAGTGGAAACAGCCATCAATAATCTGGAAAGTGCACGAAAGACAAAATCTCAAGGTTGTGTTTCTCTTAAAGTTTTATCTAAAAAGTAGTCCATGTGTTATCTAGTTTGGTTGCCCAAAATGAAGAGTCACCAATTTGGAATTGGAGGGGCTGCCACGTTAAGGGAATGTTAACCTTATCCGACAATGGTAATTAATTGGCTAAATAGGTAATACCCCGCTACCTAGTAACTAACCAAATACCCGCATAATTTAGAATTATCTCAAATTACTTAAAATTTTATTTATTTTTGATATACTTTATATACCCTACTATCATGGTTATATGGTACCATAAAAAATCAATACATACATTATTATTTAAAACATCTATGTAAAAAATATATATTTTCTCATCTTTTAATTTCCCTAGTCTCATATAAAGAGTACAAATTTTCGTACGCTTAATTCTTAAAATGGTATAAACATAACCTTCTTTTCTTGTGTAAAAATAATTTCTATCTTATCAATAAAGAAAATCTCATGAACTTTCACATATTATGTGTATAATTTAAAGCATATTAGAAAGTAGTAATATTAATAACTATATAAATTTATACTTTTCAGTTTCTTTTATAAAAATATTCCACTCAAAATACCATATCAAATGTATACAAAGGTATCAATGTTGCTAAACTTACGGGCTCTTACAATATCATAGTCACAAATCTCTATAATATCATGAATGGTATTAACCCCTTCAAGCTCATATGGATTACTACGACTTATACTAATATTAAAGTACAACATGTAACATCATTCCCCACATTAGAAACATTCATCCTTGAATGTTAACACTTAGAGATTTAATTTATTTATTTTTACTAGGTTATCCTCTGTAAATTAAACTAAAACCCAAACTATATCTTAAGTCTCGACATTCACAACCTTTTTTACTTGAGTATGTCATATATTTTTCACCTTTACCGCTTCAACTTTACCTTTACCTTTCAATATCTCATCCTATCTTCTCTCGCTTTCATAACCTCTCTTCCACATAAGTAGAAATTACATCTACTCCTTAAAGCTCTATTGTGATAGCACCTTTGCTGCATACAAAATTCGGTGGAAGCTTTATACTGACTTCTTATGACTCAACTCTATGGCACGATCTATAAACAAAATAAGGGTAACATTTCTTAAATGCCCTATAGTCTCTCAATAATAAATGTGGCGCGCAACACACCCATAAATGAGACTATACTATGCACGTCTTTGTAGACTTCCTAGGAAACGGTCCGCTCTGATGCCACTTTGTCACGCCCTGGACTTGGGGAGGTGTGGCTGACAACCGGTGTTGTACTAGGACACGGTCCGCTCTTAAAAATGTTTAAGCATGACTGCACAACCTGTATAAGCATGACTGCACGACCCGGCTGATCGTTCCGTGAGATTTACCCCGTTTCCCCCATTTCTGCATTTGTCTTATATTGCTAGCCTATTTTTGTTCTGCTGGGTCAGTTGGTTTGGGGGCCGGAGTGGTCATGGTGAAAATTGAGGCATTTAGTCTCTTCAAGTAGCCTAATAGTTGAAAAAGTCAACTGAGAGTTGACTTATTGGTGAACGAACTCGGAATGCGAATTTTATGGCTCTGATAGCTTCGTTAGGTTATTTGGGGCTGAGGAGTGTGTTCAAAATGAAGTTGTGATGTCCGGTGTATAATTAGGCTTGAATTGGCAAAAGCTAGTTTTTGGCGATTTTCGGTCGGCAGTGGAAAATAGGCTATCGGGGTCGGAATGGGATTCCGGAAGTTGAAAAGGTCTGTAATGTCATATTGGGTATGTGTACAAAATTTCAGGCCATTCGGAGGTGTTTTGGTTGGTTTCGGCATAGTTGGCGAAATTTTGAAGTTTCAAAGTTCATAGGCTTGCATTTGATGTAATTTTGGTGTTTTCTTGTTGGTTTTTGGTGTTTCAAAGGCTCGACTAAGTTGGAATAAAGCTATGGGGTGTGTTGGTATGTTTGGTTGGGGCCCCGAGGGGCTCGAGATTGATTTCGGATGGTTGACGAAGTTTTGAACATGGAAATTTCAGCATATAGTTGCTAGTGTAAGTTTCTAGTGTTGGCCGCACCTGTGGATGGGTAGTCGCAGGTGCGATGTCGCAGGTACGAAAGGCCATGTGCAGGTGCAAAAGCAGGCTAGGCAGGGCTAATCCGTAGGTGCGATGAGATGGCCGCACCTGCGAATCCGCAAGTGCGGGCCCGCAAGTGCGACTAAGTGTCTGCGGGTGCGGAAATGCTGGGCAGAACAGTATAAAAGAGACCTCTGTGAAATTTTATTCATTCCTCCATTTTTGCATGCGGTTGGAGCTCTTGTGAAGGCAAATGGAAGAGGGAATTCCTCGTTCTTCAGTGAAGGTATGTTCTCATGTTATTAAAATCGTTTCTATGCTATTTTGTTAGGATTAAGCTTGTAAATTGGAGGATTAAAGTGGGAAAATGTTGGGAAGAATGGGTGGAGGATTGGAAAATTCTTTTGGAAATTCGGGTAGGCAATTGTGGTCCGATTATGATGTTTTGGTATTAGTATAATCGTGGGAGGACGAGGTTTCTAGTGATGTGAAATTTATCGAATTCTGAGACTGGGGCCCGGGGCTCGGGTTTGGCCAAATTTTGAGATTCTTGTATAATTTGATAGTTTTGTATTGGGTTGTGTTCCTTTAGTATATATTAATGATGTTAAACTGGTTTTGGCTAGATTCAGAGCAATCGGGAGCCAATTTGAGGGGAAAGAGCATAGCGGACGAGTGTTGTGGCCCGGTAGAGGTAAGTAATGGTTATAAATCCTATCCTGAGGATATGAAACCCCAGACTATGTATTTCTCACTGATTTTTATAATGGAGCACATGTCGGATGACGAGTATGTGGCGCACACTGATTTTTGGGATTTGGACTAGGTCCACTCTACGGCAACTAACGAGTTGCATATTTTACTGAAAACCTTATGTTAAATTATGTTCTAAAGATTGTTGAAATATTTGGGCTATAGGTCGTGTTTGGGGCCTCGTGCCGATCTGTTTAGACCCCCTTGGGGGCTTTTTACCGCTGTTTTTCCTCACTATTTATTGATGATTTCACTCAGCCACATTGTGATTACTGTTTTCGAAACTCAGCCTGATGTACAATACTTTGAGATTGCAAAATGATGTTTTGGGTCGAGTACCCTGTTTTACTGATTCGCCCGAGGGGCTTTTTGAGTAGTTCTGCTAAGTGAGGCCGAGGTCCTGATTGTGAGGATATGATAGGCCATGAGGTGGCTTGATATTAGAGCTTGGGCTGAAGGATCCCCTCCGGAGTCTGCACACACCCCCAGTGAGCGCACCGAGTGTCGTGTGCCAAGTGATGAGTAATTGGGAGGCATGAGTGACTGTGAGGTGCTGAGTGACTGATTACGAGTGATGATGAGGTATGCCGAGGGGCTGATTATGAGTGCCTGTGAGGCATGCCCGAAGGGCTGATTATGAAACATGTTTTTGCCCGAGGGGCTACTTATGATTTTACTACTTTCACTCTGAAGTTATGAAATATGTTTTGCCCGAGGGGCCTCTATATGATTCATTTCATTTTCATACTAAATCCTTCGGTTTGAAGTTGTTAAAAATATGCATTCTTCAAAGGACTTTTCTTAAGTTGGTTTTAAGGTATGATGACTTCATATATATATGTTTATACTCTTGGAAAGAAAGGCTGTGCATATTGTGAATTGATGACATTGATTTCTATGTGATTTCTTGCCACTTAGACTTGATTTATTTTCATTACTACTGAGTTGGCGTACTCACATTACTCCTTGCACGCCTGTGTGCAGATTCATGTGCACATACCGAGCATTAGCTATCTTTTCCGTGCGGATCCGGAGTGCAGGATATAGAGGTAGATGTTCAGCGTCTGCATCAATCTCTGTTTTCCCTTCTTGTTGTATCTAGCTATTTATTCGGAGGTTTTGTATTATAATAGTATACCTTTGGCTTATTTTCCTTAGATGATCAGGACATGTTGGCTCCGGGTTTTGGAGTTTGTGGCACTATTTATTGGCCTAATGTATTTAGTAAACTCTGTATATTTTAGGAAACGCTTGAAATTTGATTGGGAAATTGGAAGAAATTATGAACATGGGATTATGGCTAGCCTAGTTCCACGATAGGCCCTATCACGGTCGGTTTAGGATTTGGGGTCGTGACATTTTGGTATCAGAGCCTATGTTACATAGAACTCAATGGTCATGAGCAGGCTTAGTAGAGTCTTCCGAATCGGTACGGAGACGTCTGTACTTATCTTCGAGAGGCTGCTGAACTTTTAGGACACATTTCTATCTTTCTTGAACTCTTTCGTGCTAATCTATTGATTCTTGAAATCTTAACTTACGTTGTTTCATTTTCTCCCAGATGGTGAGGACACGCCATACCAATCAGAGTGACCAGTCACCGGCTAGACCAGCGAGAGGTCGAGACCGTGGTAGAGGTAGGGGCCAGCCTGCGCAGTAGCCGAGACAGTACCACAGGATCCCTCTATCGATCAGGCTCAGGTTCTCGCCGATGGTGTTCCATGCGGGAAAGGCTCAGGTACCGGCAGTGCCTATGGTTATTTCGGGTCTTCAGGAGACCCCGTCTCAGATATTGGCAGTGTGCACAAGTTTGGCTCAGGCAGTCGCCATGTCTTCTACTGCCTCCATGGCTCAGGACGGGGGAGACTATCAGACCCCAGCTGCCCGGGCACCTGAGCAGGATGCACGGGGTATTCAGGCACCGAGAGCAGCCCCAGCTCAGCCAGCTGGTCTGGTCAAAGATTATGTGGTCCATGCTATGCCTGAGGACGAGCAGTGCAGGTTGGACAGGTTCAGCAGACTTCAGCCTACAACTTTCAGCGGTAAAGATGGCGAGGATGCCCAGGGGTGGATAAGTGTCAGAGGATACCACATACTGCGGGTATTTTGGAGACCAGTGGGATCTTATTTGTTACATTTCAGTTTGCGGGTGTTGCCTTTACTTGGTGGGAGTCATTCGAGAGGCGTAGGCCGGTTGGTTCAACACCTCTCACTTGGCAGCAGTTCTCCACGATCTTTTTGAGAAGTATGTTCCTCACTCCCACAGAGACGAGCAGCGCACACAGTTTGAGCAGCTGCACCATGGAGAGTTATTATTTACTCAATATGAGATGAGGTTTTCCGAGTTGGCTAGGCACTATTCTGAGATTGTCCCTACTTATAGGGAGAGGGTGAGGAGGTTTGTAGAAGGTCTTTCTTATCAGCTCTGACTATTTATTACTCGGGAGAGAATATCGGCTGCTTCATTCGAGTAGGTTGTTGACATAGCTCGAGATATTGAGTCTGTTCGCCGCCAGGAACGGGAGGAGAGGGAGGCCAAGAGGCCTCGTGGTTCGGGCAGTTCTAGTGGTGCTCCCTTCAGGGGTTAGTTTAAGCAGGGTAGGGGCCATTCATTCAGGCATCCTCAGTCAGGCCGCCAACATACAGTGGTGCATCTTCGGGGCATGGTCCCCGTGCTTCTCAATCAGGTCGTACTTCATTTAGTGTCAACCCAGTTCAGAGTGCAGGTCGAGCACCCCCAGTTCAGAGTTCTCCTCTGAATCAGAAAAATCAACAACATGAAACCATATTAATTTCACATCCAAGAAATTCCTTTAAGGCTAACATTCAAATGCTAAATAAGCTGTTGTGACAACTAAAGACAATGAGACTAGACAAAATATGGTTTACACCCAATTGTAAACCCTTTCTATAACTTCCCCAAATGAACTATGATATGGATTGAAAGAGGAATGATCTATGATGTTTGTCAAAATAAGGAGAGTGGAAACAACCATCAATAATCTGGAAAGTGCACGAAGAGACAAAATCTCAAGGTTGTGTCTCTCTTAAAGTTTTATCTAAAATGAAGAGTCACCAATTTGGAATTGGAGGGGCTGCCAGGTGACGGGAAGGTTAAGATTATCCAACAATGGTAATTAATTAGCTAATTAGGTAATATCCCGCTACCTGGTAATTAACCAATTACTCGCATAATTAAGAATTATCTCAAATTACTTAAAAAATTTTTATTTTTTATACACTTTATATATCCTACTATCATGGTTATGTGGTACCATATAAAATCAATACATACATTATTATTTAAAACATCTATGTAAAATACATATATTTTCTCAACTTTTAATTTTTCTAATCTCATGTAAAGAGTACAAATTTTTGTACGCTTAATTCTTAAAATGGCATAAAGATAACCTTCTTTTCTTGTGTAAACTTAATTTTCGTCTTTACAACAAAGAAAATCTCATAAACTTTCTCATATTATGTGTATAATTTAAAGCATATTAGAAAGTAGTAATATTAATAACTATATAATTTATACTTTTCGGTTTCTTTTATAAAAATGTTCCACTCAAAATACCATATCAAATGTATACAAAGGTATCAATGTTGCTAAACTCACGGGCTCTTACAATATCATAGTCACAAATCTCTATAATCTCATGAATGGTATTAATCCCTTCAAGCTCATATGGATTACTACGACTTATACTAATATTAAAGTACAACATGTGACATCCTTCCCCACATTAGAAACATTCATCCTTGAATGTTAACTCTTAGAGATTTAATTTATTTTTTTTTACTAGGTTATCCTCTGTAAATTAAACTAAAACCCAAACTATATCTGAAGTCTCGACATTCACAACCTTTTTTACTTGAGTATGTCATATATTTTTCACCTTTACCACTTCAACTTTACCTTTACCTTTCAATATCTCATCGTATCTTCTCTCTCTTTCATAACCTCTCTTCCACATAGGTACAAATTACATCTACTCCTCATATCTCTATTGTGATAGCACCTCTGGTGCATACAAAATTCGGTGGAAGCTTTATACTAACTTCTTACGACTCAACTCTATGGCACGATCTGGATACAAAATAAGGGTATCATTTCCTAAATGACCTATAGCCTCTCAATAGTAAATGTGGCGTCAACACACCTATAAATGAGACTCTACTAGGCACGTCTTTGTATACTTCCTAGGACACGGTCCGTTATGGTACCACTTTGCCACGCCCCGAACCTGGGGAGGCGTGGTTAGCAATCGGTGTTGTGCTGGAACGAGCGAACCAATCAATAGCTCATGATCGTTCGACCAAATCTAGAACATACATAGTTTTAGTTAGTCGGACTCATTCCTCTTTTACCTATCATGCGCCCAGATGGCCACAACTCATAATGTAAAATTGTAAGTGGCAAACACTGTTTTACTATACCATTATTCTTAAAATATGAATACATATGGGCCGTCAAGGCCTCAGACATACTGTACAAAATGAACCTTTGTCTACAAAGCCTCTAAGCTTATTTGACATCAAATGGGACAGGGTACCGGCCTATCCATATGTCTGTAGCAAAACTCTGACATGATGACTCAAAGACTCGGCTGCACTCCGAATGGAGTGGAGGCTTACAGATCCTTCGATGAATGCTGACCTCGTCTACTATGGGCTCGTCAAACTTATTGTCTATACCTATAGACATGAATGCAGCATCCCAAACAAAAGGACGTCAGTACGATAATGTACTGAGTATGTAAGGATGGACTGAAACATAACAATAAGTGAATATTAATTACAAACATATAAGAATCAACCTGGATCTCTGAAATGCCACTGTATATGCATACTTATTATACTTACATATATATATATAATGTTTTTCTTTGAGACTATTATCCATATCGTATGATACATGACTGCCCTAGTGTCAGTGGTAGCTGCCCGACCGGCCGTAGTGCAGTGGTAAATACATGACTGCCCGACCAGCCGTAGCTCGGTGGTAAAATTATAACTGCCCAACCAGTCGTAGCTAGGTGGTAAATGTGTAACTTCCCAACCGGCCGTAGCTCGATGGTAAATGTATAAGCATGATTGCCCAACCGGTGTTAGATAATGATACATAACTGCCCAACTGGTGGTCATTTCCCGACCGGCTATAGCACGGTGATAAATGCATGAAGATGCATGTACATGTATCGCTATATTATAAACATTAACATCTCTATCATATACCTCAATAGGGAACTAGATACATACTTAGACATGCTTGAATCTCACTTTATATGATTGAATAACGTAGATATCCTTAACTGCTAAGAGTAGAACCACTTATAGAATATCATTAGGATTACGTATCGTCACTTGGATCATGCCAAAAGAAGGAAATATTAACCTTATCATACCTGGACCAATTCTCTTGACAATACCTCGTCATACAAGAGAACCAATATGTTCCTGGTAATATTTCATAATTCAAAGATGAATACCAGAACTAAAGCCGAAAAATTCTGTACACAAGCTGATCCAAGAGGAAATTTACCAAAGCTAATTCATATATCCTCATACACCAACATAAATGACTAGCGACAAAGTAGAATCCCCTGAGTAACATTAACTATGATTTGGTTAACCCATGAATCAGCAAAATCAAAAACATGAAACCATATTAATTTCACATCCAATAAATTCCCTTAAAGCAAACATTCAAATGCCAAATAAGCTGTCGTGACAACTAAAGACAGTGAGACTAGACAGAATACGGTTTATACCCAATTGAAAACCCTTTCTATAACTTCCCCAAATGAACTATGATATGGATTGAAAGAGGAATGATCTATGATCTTTGTCAAAATAAGGAGAGTGGAAATAGCCATCAATAAATTGGAAACTGCACGAAGAGACAAAATCTCAAGGTTGTGTCTCTCTTAGAGATTTTATCTATAAAGTAGTCCATGTGTTATCTAGTTTGGTTGCCCAAAATGAAGAGTCACCAATTTGGAATTGGAGGGGCTGCCACATTAAGGGAAGGTCAATCTTATCCAACAATGGTAATTAATTAGCTAATTAGGTATTACCCCGCTACCCTGTAATTCACCAATTACCCGCGTAATTAAGAATTGTGTCAAATTACTTAAAATTCTATTTATTTTTTATATACTTTATAAACCCTACTATCATGGTTATGTGGTACCATATAAAATCAATACATACATTATTATTTAAAACATCTATGTAAAAATACATATATTTTCTCAACTTTTCATTTTCCTAATCTCATGTAAAGAGTATAAATTTTCTTTGGCTTAATTCTTAAAATGGTAAAAAGATAACCTTCTTTTCTTGTGAAAAATTATTTTTTATCTTTACAATAAAGAAAATCTCATAAACTTTCTCATATTATGTGTATAATTTAAAGCATATTAGAAAGTAGTAATATTAATAACTATATAAAATTATACTTTTCAAACTTTTTCTAAAAATGTTCCACTCGTAATACCATATCAAATGTATATAACGGTATCAATGTTGCTAAACTTACTGGTTTAACAATATCATAGTCATAAATCTCTATAATCTCATGAATGGTATTAATCCCTTCAAGCTCGCATGGATTACTATGACTTATACTAATATTAAAGTACGGCATGTAATAGTGCTCTCTCTTTGATACATTATCCATCCTTCGTAAGACTGCTCGAGTGATCCTTGGATTCTAGAGATCATGTTATCGGATTACTATTTTACTAATTATCTAAGATGGTTTTTGTGAAATCATTATTAAATTGATTTAGTCGTAGTCACATATTAATTTTTTTAGCACACATTAGAATTTGAATACTTTCATGTCCTTGTGCACTTTATTGATAAATTATGAGGATATGCCTCTTAATGATATTTTTTTATCTTGATTTGTTATGATTATGGCACATGTAGACATGTTGGGTAGATTGATTGGATGTTGTCAAAATGTCTTTGTCGTGCGATTGTGATTATTATGATTATGCACATAGGAAAACATAAGGGTGGAATTTTTCGGGTTTCCCCATGTGGAAAAATTAGGGTTGTACTCTGCACATGTGGCGAAAAAGGGTGGAAAATTGTTGATATTGAACATGCGGCGAAATAAGGGTGGCATTCTTGATGATGTTTATGCGGTGATAGACATTCTTGACTATGCATGTTAATTCTTTAAGTTTGGCCTGCATTTTCGCATGACGTTTACGTTTCATCTGACATGTTAATACATGCCTCTGTTATTCTTTGATGATTAGGTTATCAAGATGGATTTACCTATGTTGAGTTGATATCTCATGGTTTGTTGAGTTGTTGTAGCCTATCGGATAGATGTAAAAAGAAAGTTTTCATAATTCATTGATGTGTTGGGTTCTTGTAAAGTTCTCTTGAATGTGTAAATTGACAACTATTACAGAATCATATTATGTTGGGCATATGCTTATAATCGTGTATGTGTGTTTTATCACACATACTATTTGATGCATGATTCTTTGTGAGCGGTCGGTGCAAGTTGTATTTGCTTAAAATGTCTAAGTAAGAAAGTTTGTTTATTACCCCTACCCCAGTTGTGCACCTTTTCCACTATTATCCTTTATTATATCATTGTCTTTATCAAATTATTTCTCTATGTTATATGTTGTTGAGGAATACAAGTTAAGTAAAGTGAGTATGTTTGACTTAAGAAGTTGTCGCTACTTCACTGAGGTTAATCAAGATACATATTGAGTACATGGGATCGGTTGTACTCATACTACATTTTTGCATGTTGCATGCAGATCTTGGAGATGAGTAGCTGTGGAAGACAAAGCCTTGTATAGCAGACGTACCGGCGTTCTTGATTCAAGTGACCTCTTGTTCATGGTAGCTTAAGACTACAGTTTTGTTTATGTAAACTTCAAACACATATTGTATTTATTCTTCACCTTAGTTTTCTAAATCTAATCCATAGGGGATCATGACTTGTACTCCCAGTTCTTGGGATAGTTGTATTGAATTCTTTTGAATTTTGTTAATAATATTGATGGTTTTCGGTATAGTTGTAACCTATACGGTTTAGCTTACCTAGCGAGTTTGGTTAGGTGACATCACAACTTGGGTTCGTGAAAAGTTGGTATTAGAGCTCTAGGTTTATAGGTTCTTTGAGTCATGAGTAAATTCATGGTAGAATCTTGTGTATTGGCATGATGACATCCATACCTATCTTCGAGAGTCTATAGGGAATCTGGGAAAACCCTATTTCTTTCTTTCCTTATCGTGCGACCTTGTTTCAGCTTGAAACCTAAATTCCCAGTTTCTTTCTTGCTGACCTGAGCTGTTTTGGTTTTGATGATTGACAAAGGAACACATGCGTGGACCAGGTCCATGGACAGTGTACACAACTGACAGACAGAACCAAAAAAAATGCATGCACGTGAATGGGATAATTATAAGTGATTATTTCTGATAATCCCTGAACGAAAATGTTGTATAGTCTATAAGGAGCAGGACTCCTTACTTGAAGAGAACTTCTATCCAAGATAAGAGAAGAGTTAGAAGTTTAATTTGATTAGACTCTTCCACCAAGGAAGGGTAAAGCATTAGAATTCTAGTTAATCTTTATTTACTAACTCTATATATATATCAGTTGTGTTCTCTTTTACAGGAGATTCACATATACTGAAGTTAAGCAAGAATTAAAAGAAAAATAGCAAGGCATTTTGAGAGCAATTCATGTGTGTTTTTAAGAGTGTGATCCTGAAGCTACACGAACCAGATTGAAGAACCAGCTCCATAAAGAGTTTTATATGTCTTTCTTTATTTCTAGTTCAATGTGTAGTAAGCGTTTTAAGTTGTACCTTTCAGCTTTCTTAGAAGCAAATTGTACTAGATACCTGAGTTGTGTTATTCAAGTTAGAGTTAACTTGATATTGTCGCAACAGCCTGTGGCATGTTGCTATAAGGGTTAGAGTTAATACTTAGGTTTGCAAGAGGTTGTAAACTCTAGTTTTTCAAGTTAGAGTTAATTTGAATCAGGCACAACAACATGTGGCTGGTTGTTATAAGGGTTAGAGTTAATCCTTAGGTTTCCATGAGTTTGTAAACTTTGTTGTTGGCTTAGAGTTATATTGAAATATTTGGAGAAAATCCTACTGGGTAGTAGGTCGTGGTTTTTTCACCTTTTGAGCTGGGTGTTTTCCACGCAAAAATCCTTGTGTTCTTTAATTTATGCATTTATTATTCCACAACAGTAGTATAAGGAACACATAGAAGAACCAGGTTCTTCTATAATCTGTGCACACGAAAAATTGGACACCACACAAATCACACCCCCTTTTGTGTCGTATTGAAGTATAAAATATCAATTGGTATCAGAGCGGGTTATCTTTGAAGAGGCTAACACCTTAGGAAAAGATCAAGATGAGTTCACTACCTGTAAATTGTAAAGAGAAATCCACCACAAGGCCAAAACTATTAAATGATCACTATTATTCTTTGTGGAAGGAGAGGAGAAGAGATCACTTGCAGATGACTGATGGATGCTTCAAATGTGGTAAGAAGAACAACATGATCAAGAATTGTCCTATGTGGAAAGTCGAGTGGAAAAAGGAGAAATCTGAAAGAAGGAAGAGAAACAAGGAACATGTTCATGACAAGAAGACAACACAAGGCAAACCATGAAGATAGATGTACCCAAGAAGGAAAGGAGCCTAGCACTCAGAATCACTGAAGGATCTGATCTAGAAGAAGATGAAACGTCTATGATCACAAAGGACTTCAAGAAGTACCTAATGAGAGGAAATGGTTCTTCTAGAAGTGGAAGCTACATCAAACCAAGGGTTCCTGAAAAATAGACCAATGAGGGCCGCTACAAGTTTGAGAAGACTGGTCATCACATCAAAAACTGCCTTCAATGGAAAATTGAATGGAGGAAGGAAAGAGTTGAACGAAGAAACATGAAGAAGAACCAGGTTCATCCCAAGAAGAACAAAGGATCAACAAAGGCTATGGTTGATGCTTGGGGAGAAAGTTCAGATGAGGACTCAAATGATGAAGATGGAGATGAACAAGCACTTATGGAAATTGGAGAATCCGATGAGGAATCTGAGCTAAGTATAATTCATCTCAAAGACAAGGTTAAGCTTTTGTCTAAAGAAAAGATATCTGAGTTACTTCTATATTTCATTGATAAATCTGAGGATATAAACAATAAAAAGGAACATCTGCCTAAGGAATGTGTGGTTTTAAAAGCAAAGTATAAGAATCTGGAACTCAGAGTTAGTGAGATTGTAATTGAAAATACTGCACTAAGGAAACCTAATACTGAAATTAGGAACAAGTAAGAAGACAGCTGATTGAACACAACTCACTCTAGAAGAAAATGTAGGTAAACTTGAAAATGAGTTGTATAAGAAGGATGAGTTGGTAAGAATCTTGAAGGAAGATCTAAGCAAGGTCAAGCATGAATTAGATAGAACTTGTAAATGGAACAGTTCTTCCGATGCTCTTTCATGGCTATAGGAACAACATAGTAGCAATAGAAGAGGAATTGGCTTTGGGAATTAGCAACCAAAATGGGATCCCAAAAGCAAGTACCTTACACTTCCTGAGAACAGTATTTGTAGTCACTATGGTAAAATAGGTCATTATAAAAGTGAATGTAATGTAAAAGAAAAGGCAAGCCAAAAGAACAAAAAAATGTTCTAGGGAAGAATAGGCAACCAAGTTGGGCTAAAAATAATTTAATTCATCCTTTGCTTATAGAAAGGGACCCAAACTAGTTTGGGTTCCTAAAACTAACCCCTGATTTCCTTTTGCAGGTCCAAGTGAAGGGGAGCAGCCAAATATGGTACACGGGTAGTGCCTGCTCAAAGCACACGACAGGAAGCAAGAACCAGTTCCTTTCACTTGAGGACCTCAAATAAGGTAATGTCTCCTTTGGAAATGGGAAGAAGTTGAGATCGTTGGAGTTGGTAAGGTAGGTAAGACTGATTCTCACTCCATTGAGAATGTCTACTTGATAGATGGCCTAAAACACAATCTAATTAGTGTATCACAACTGTGTGATAGAGGTAACTTGGTAACACTCTCCTCTACCAAATGTTTTGTGATTAATCTTACCACTGACAAGATGTTTTTGTAGGGAAAAGTGAACAATATATATATTGTAGATCTGACCAAACATTAAGAAAATGAACTCACTTGCTTAAGTGTGTTGTACAATGATCCCCTCCTTTGGCACAAGAGACTTGGAGATGCAAGTCTGAGTCAACTCAGTAAATTAGTCTCCAAGGACTTGGTGATAAGACTGCCTAACATCATGTTCAAGGAAGACAATATTTGTGAGGCTTGTGCAAGGGGGAAGTGGGTATGATCCTCTTTTAAATGCAAGAAAGTGGTAAGCACCACCATAACGAAGGAACTGTTCCATATGGACCTCCGTGGTCCAATGAGAAAATTAAGCAGAGGTGGTAAAAGATATGTGATGTGCTTGTTGATGATTACTCTAGGTTTACTTGGACATTTTTTAACATCTAAAGATAAAGAATTTGACGTGTTTACTTCTTTTGTTAGAAAAACTCAGAAACGGCTAGGTAATCAACTTGCATCAATCAGGTCTGATCATGGCACTAAATTTGAAAATGCTAAATTTGTTGAATTTTGTGATGAGCATGGCATATATCATAATTTTTCCGCTCCTAGGACTCCATAACAAAATGGAGTAGTTGAAAGAAAGAATGGGACATTTGAAGATATGGCTAGGACTATGCTTCTTTATAGTAAACTACCCCATAGCTTCTGGGCAGAAGTTGTAAATACTGCATGCAACATCATAAATAGGTGCATGGATAGACCTCTTGTAGAGAAGACTCCCTATGAGTTACTTAAAGGGAGAAAACCAAACATATCTCATCTTAGGGCATTTGGATGCAAGTGCTTTGTACACAATAATGGTAAAGACTCTGTAGGTAAGTTTGATCCTGCATCACGTTCGCGATAAGTATTTTAGGACTGAAGCAGCTTGTGCTTCATGAACGCGAGGCTTTGAGCGCGTTCGCGAAGAAGGTTTACTTGGGCAGTATTAAACATTTCAAAAACGAGTGTTTGGCCATTTTTACCAAAACTTGAGTTTGGGAGCTCGGAATTGGATGAGACTTTGAGGGATTTTCAGAAATAACAATTGCGTAATGATTTTACACTTGATTTTTGTTATATCTACTAATTTACCCTTAATTTTATTATTTAATTTCAGATTTGGGGTGAAAAAATGGTAAAATGGAAAGAAGTTCTTCAACTAAGATTTTGAGTTTTGATTGGGATATTTTCATCAGATTTGGATAATTTTTGTATGAGTGAACTCGTGAGCGAATAGGTGTTCATAATTTGTGATTTTTACTCGATTCCGAGATGTGGTCCCGGGGAGGCGTTTTGAACGATTTTTCAATTTCTTGCTTTAACTTTGATTTTGTTCGTTAGATTAGTTTCTTATAGTTATATTTATATTATGTAATTGGTTTTGGATAGATTTGGGCAATCAAATTCGCATATTCGTGAAAAGGGCACAATTTCGTATTGATTTGAGCTTGGTTTGAGGTAAGTGGTTTGCCTAACCTTGTGTGGGGGAGCTTCCCTTAGGATTGGTAATGTTTTTGATATAATGAGTGCCGTGTAAGTGAGGTGATGAGTACGTACACGGGCTATACATTGCATTAAATAATAACCCTTCTTTCCCCTTATTTGAACCTATTAGCATGTGTAGTATCTTGTTAGACTAAGAGAGCATGTCTACTTGCCTTAAATCATTACTAGGGCTACGTGCAACATGTTTAGTGATTTTTCCTATTGTTCCTTAACTTGTACTTAGGTTAGATTGTAAGGTCGCGTGCCTTAATTGTTGAATTCTGTTGTTTGGCTGTATATTTACTTTGGGACTATGGAATGGTATTTCGGGAGATCTCCCTATACTGCATATATTACTTTGGGACTACAGAACGGTATTCAGGGAGATCCCCATGTACTGCATATTTACTTTGGGACTATGGAACGGTATTTCGGAAGATCCTCATGTCTTGCATATTTACTTTGGGACTACGGAACGGTATTCCGTGAGATCCCCGTGCACATTTACGTTTGGGACTACGAGACGGTATCTCGGGAGATCCGGTGTTGTTTTGTTGTGTCATGAGCTGTTGTTTTTCCATGATTTCTTCCTTGTTACATTTCCGTCTTTATTACAGCATTATTTCAATTTTGTTTTTCCTTATTATATATATATATACACATATATATATATGTTCCGGTAGGGCCCTGACCTTAGCTCGTCACTACTCGACCGAGGTTAGGCTTGGCACTTACTGGGTACCATTATGGTGTACTCACGCCCTTGCATGCACATGTTTTATCGTGTGCATATCCAAGTACATCTTATCCGCCTCATTATTAGTGCAGTCGTTGAAGCTTACCGAAGATTTTAAGGTACATCTGCCTGTGCCCACAGATCCTCGGAGTCCTCCTCTATCCCTTATTTTCCTTCCTTATTTTCTTTCGACACTATGCATAGAAAATAGTTAGACAGTATCGTAGAGATTGTGACCTGTGATTACCGAGTTTTGGAAATACTATTGATATTCGAGTGATGGTGTTATTGTACATGCCGAGAAACATTGTTATCAGTATATAGCACTTATTGCAGTTTAGTTATTAATTTTTTCTTTTATTTTCTGTTATCCCGAAATTATTAGGCTTATCTAGCCGTAGCCACTAGGTACCGTCACGACGACTTACAGAGGGAAAAATAGGTTGGGACAAGTTGGTATCAGAGCTCTAGGTTCATAGGTATCGTGAGTCACAAGACGGTTTATTAGAGTCTCGCGGATCGGTATGGAGACGTCCATACTTATCTTCAGGAGGCTATGGAACTGTTAAGAACAATCATACTTCTTTGATTTCCTTGTCGTGTGAGTTATTGACATCAAATTCTAAAATTCTCTATTCTATTCTTTCTCACAAATAGTGAGGACCCGTACCGCGAGATCCGATAATAAGGAACCCGAGTTCTCTGCCAGAGCCTCTAGTGGCCGGGGCGGGCTAGAGAAAAACCATGCGGTGCAACCAGAGCACCTGCGCAAGCTGCGACACAGGAGCCCACAACAGCTCTAGCTGGAGGACCAGCACCAAAGGTCCCTATTGCTTCTACAGCCTTCCAGGAGACTCTCGCTCAGTTCATGAGCATGTTCATCACTTTAGCTTAGGTAGACTGATTCCACTAGCTCCTGCCACATCTCAGGCCAGGGGAAGAGCACAGACTCCCGCAGCCCGTATTCTTGAGCAAAAGGTCAAAGTTGAGTAGGCACCAGAGTTTATTCCTATGCCACCAGTTTCTCCTGTTCAGCATGAGACTAGGGTAGATGCTTCTGAGGCACAACAACTTAGAATTGAGAGGTACAAGAAGTACCACCCACCCAGTTTCAGCAGATTAGCTTCAGAGGATGCTAAGGGTTTTCTAGAGGAGTGCCATCATATCCTCCGCATTATGGGCATAGTGGAGACGAGTGTGGTTTCTTTTACTGCTTTCCAGCTGAGAGGAACAACTTATCAGTAGTGGCGTGCCTATGAGCTGAGTGGTCCGGATGAGGCAGCCTCACTCACTTGGACTCAGTTCTTAGATATATTTTTGCGTGAGTATGTCCCTCATAGCCTAAGGGACGCTTGGCGTGCGGAGTTTGAGAAGCTGTGCCAGGGTTCTATGAGTATGTTAAAGTATGCAGTTTGTTTCATTGAGTTATACCAACATGCAATGACTTTGGTTGCTACAGTTAGGGAGAGGGTTGGTCGATTCATTGAGGGACTCCACCCCAGTATCACGACCAGTATGGAAAGGGAGTTGGAGATGGATATCCCTTATCAGTAGGTCGTGCGTATTTCCAGGAGGATGGAGGGCATGCTTGCTCGAGATAGAGAGGAGAGAGAGGCTAAGAGGTCTCGAGAGACTGGTTATTATTCTGGAGCTTGTGTCCCAGTAGCTCGCCATTGTACGGGTTATGTGACTCGCTCTGTTCATTCATCTCTTCAAGATGCCAGTAGTGTTCCATCTCCTTCCAAGCCCCAGGAGCCTTATTATGCACCACCAGTATCCAGTGCGCCTCCTGCTTGGGGTGCGATCAGCGACCAGTCCAGCAGACTTGGCCCAAGCCAGTCACAACTGCTACGTCCTCTGAGAGGTTGTTTTGAGTGTAGCAACACCCTTCATTTAGTAAGGGATTGCCCAGACTTAGGAGGGGTGCACCTCCATATACTTCTCAGCCACAACATGCTCCATCGGTTCCTCCGGCCATGCTTCCCGCACCAGCTACGACCCCACCTACTTAGGTAGCTCGAGGTGGAGGCCAGGGAGGTCAAGGTTGCCCTATAGAGGGAGGCCAAGCCAGGTATTATGCTCTTCCAGCTCATTCAAAGGCGGTTGCTTCAGATTCTGTCATCACATGCATTGTTCCAGTCTGTCATAGAGATACATCGGTATTATTTTACTTAGGCTCAATGTATTCTTATGTGTCCTCTTATTTTGCTCCACACTTGGGGGTATCTCGGGATTCTTTGAGTTCCCCTGTTTATGTATCTACTCCTGTGGGAGATTCTCTTGTTTTGAGACCAGAGCCGATTTATTATTGCTTAGCATGGTAGATTTTGATGATATCTTGGGCATGGACTGGTTGTTGCCCCATTATGCTATTCTAGACGTTCACGCTAAGACTATGACGCTGGCTATGCCAGGTTTACCGCGATTAGAGTGGAGGGGGTACCTTAGAGTATACTCCCCGCAGGGTTATTTCATTTCTTAAGGCTCAGTGAATGGTTGAGAAGGGGTGTGATGCGTATTTGGCCTATGTGAGAGATGTCACTGTTGATACCCCTACTGTTGAGTCATTTTTAGTAGGGACTTCCCAGATGTGTTCCCAGCTGATCTTTCGGGCATGCCACCCGACAGAGATATTGATTTTGGCATTGATTTGTTGCTGGGCACACATTTCATCTTTATTCCTCATTACCGTATGGCTCTTCCTTAATTGAAGGAGCAATTACAGGAATTGCCTGATAAGGGCTTCATTCAGTCTAGTGTGTCACCTTGGGCTGCTCCAGTCTTGTTTGTGAAGAAAAAAGATGGTTCTATGCGTATGTGTATTGATTATCTCTAGCTGAACAATGTTACAGTGAAGAACATGTATCCCTTGCCTCGCATTGATGACTTATTTGATTAGTTACAGGGTTCCAGGGTGTTTTCCATGATTGACTTGCGTTCAGGTTATCATCAGTTGAAGATTCGGGAGCCGGATATCTCGAAGACTGCCTTTAGCACCAGATATGGTTACTATGAGTTTTTTTTCATGTCTTATGGGTTGACCAATGCCCCAGCAGCCTTTATGCATTTGATGCACAGTGTTTTTCAGCCTTATCTTGACTTATTGGTCATTGTGTTTATTGACAACATCCTAGTGTAATCCCGGACTCGAGGAGATCATGAGCAGCACCTGAGGATTGTGCTTCAGACTTTGAGGGAGAAGAGGTTGTATGCAAAATTTTCTAAGTGTGACATTTGTCTAGCCTATGTGGCTTTCATGGGTCATGTATTACCGAGTGATGGGATCAAGATGGGTCTGAAGATGGTGGAGGCAGTGTAGGGTTGGTCTAGACCATCATCAGCTATGGAGATCCGCAGTTTTCTGGGCTTGGCGGGGTATTACCGCCATTTTGTAGAGGGATTCTCATCTATTGCAGCACCTATGGCAAGGCTGACCCTGAAGGGTGCTCCGTTCAGGTGGACATAGGAGTGTGAGGAGATCTTGCAGAGGCTCAAGACAACTTTGACTACAACCCAATATTGGTATTGCCGACTGGTTCGGGGTCTTACACCGTCTATTGTGATGCTTCGCGGATTGGTCTTGGCGCGGTGTTGATTTTTGACGATAGGGTGATTTCCTACGCGTCCAGACAATTGAAGGTGCATGAGAAGAACTACCATGTCCACGGTCTTGAGTTAGAATCTATTGTTCATGCCTTGAAGATGTCGCGCCACTATTTGTACGGTGTTCCTTGTGAGATCTACACTGATCACCAGAGTTTAAAACACTTGCTCAAGCAAAAGGATTTTAACTTGTGCCAGCGGAGGTGGTTGGAATTACTTAAGGATTATGGAATCACTATTTTGTACCACCCGGGAAAGGCCAATGTGGTGGTCGACGCCTTGAGTCGCAGGGCGGAGAGTTTGGCATAAATTCCAACAGCAGAGAGGCCCTTAACATTGGATGTTCAAACCTTAGCCAGCCAGTTTGTAAGATTGAATTCTTTGGAGCAGAGCCGAGTGTTGGCTTGCCTAGTCTCTTGGTCTTCTCTTTATGATCATATCAGGGAGCGTCAATATGATAACCCCCATCTACTCGTCCTTCGGGACAGGGTTATGTGAGGTGATGCTAGAGATGTGACTATTGGTGATGGGGTGTGATGAGGATGCAGGGCCGGATATGTGTGCCCAATGTGGATGGGCTTCGGGAGTTGATTCTTGAGAAGGTCCACAGCTTGCGGTATTCCATCCATTTGGGTGCCGCAAAGTTGTACCAGGATTTGAGTCAACACTATTGGTGGAGGAGGATGAAGAAGCACATAGTTGGGTTTGTGGCTCGATGTCTCAACTGCCAGTAGGTTAACTATTAGCATCAGAGACTGGGTGGCTTGCTTCAGAGGTTAGAGATCCCAGAGTGGAAGTGGGAGGGATTATAATGGATTTCATAGTTGGTCTCCCACGGACTTCGAGGAAGTTTGACGCTATTTGGGTGACTGTGGATCGACTGACCATGTCCGTTCAGTACGAGTTGGGCACTAGAGTGGAGTTGAGCACAACATTTCATCAGAGACGAACGGGTAGTCCGAGCGCACGATTCATATACTAGAGGATATGCTCCGTGTGTACGTGATAGAGTTTGGACTTTCATGGGACCAGTTCTTGCCACTTGCAAAATTTTCATACAACAACAGTTATTAGTCCAGCATTTAGATGGAATCGTATGAGGCTCTGTATTGTAGGCGGTGTCGGTCCCCAGTGGGTTGCTTCGAGCCAAGCGAGGCCCGATTGTTGTGTACAGACTTGGTCCAGGATGCCCTAGATAAGGTGAAGTTAATTCAGGATAGACTTCGCACAACTAAGTCCAGATAGAAGAGTTATGCGGAACGGAAGGTTTGAGATATTGCAGCGTGTTGGGGAGGTTGCCTATGAGATTTCCCTACCTCCCAGCCTAGCAGGAGTTCATCCGGTATTTAACGCTTCTATGCTCCAGAAGTATCACGATGATCCAGCTCATGTATTGGATTTCAGATCAGTCCAGTTGGAAAAGGATCTGTCGTATGTTGAGGAGCCAGTGGCTATCTTGGACAGGCAGGTCGAAAAGCTAAGGTCAAAGAACATTATTTCAGTAAAGGTTCAGTAGAGGGGTCACCCGGTCGAGGAGGCGTCTTGGGAGATCAAGTGGGATATACGTAGTCGTTATCCTCATCTTTTCACATCTTCAGATATGTCACTATGCTCGTTCGAGGATGAACGATTGTTTTAAGAGGGGGAGGATGAAACGACTCGGCCGGTAATTTTGAGAGTTAGAGCTCTGATCCCCTGCCAACTACTTCCCCCGTACCTATTTCTGCTATTGTGTCTTGCCGGGAGGGTTCGTTTTGGTTTATGGAGTGAAATGAGACACTAAGTCTCTTAATTAGAAGCTTAAGTTGGAAAAGTCGACCGGATGTCGACTTGTATGTAAAAGACCTCAGATTCGAATTTGGATGGTTTCATTAGCTCTGTTAGGTAATTTTGGACTTAGGAGCGTTTCCGGAATGTGATTTGGAGATCCGTAGTAGAATTAGGCTTGAATTGGCAAAAGATAAAATTTTGGCGGTATTGGAGGGTAGTGAAAATTTTGATATCGGGTTCGAAATGGAATTTCGGAAGTTGGAGTAGGTTCATAGTGTCGTTTTTGACTTGTGCGTAAAATATGGGGTCTTTCGGACGTGGTTTGATATGTTTTGACGACATTTGTAGAATTTAGAAATTTCAAAGTTCATTAGGCTTGAATCTGGATGTAATTTGTATTTTTGATGTTTTTTGATGTGGTTTCAAGGCTCGACTAAGTTCGTATAGTGCTTTAGGATTGGTTGGGATGTTTGGTTGAGGTTTCGGGGACCTAGGGTGAGTTTCGGGTGCTTAACGGACAATTTTTGGACTTTGGAAAGCAGCATATTTTCTGGTGTTTGTTGCAGATATTTCTTTATGAAACATTCACGAAGAAGGTTCCCTTGGCAGTATTAAACATTTCAAAAATGAGGGTTTGGCCACTTTTACCAAAACATGAGTTTGGGAGCTCGGAATTCGACGAGACTTTGAGGGATTTTCATAGATAATAATTGGGTAATGCTTCTACACTTGATTTTGGTTATATCCCACTAATCTACCCTTAATTTTATCATTTAATTTTGGATTTGGAGCGAAAAATTGGGAAAAATGGAAAGAAGTTCTTCAACTAAAATTTTGAGTTTTGATTGGGATTTTGTCGTCGGATTTGGATAATTTTTGGTATGACTGAACACATGAGTGAATGGGTGTTCATAATTTGTGATTTTTACTCGATTCCGAGACGTGAGCCCGGGGAGGATTTTGAGTGATTTTCCAATTTCTTACTTTAACTTTGATTATGTTCGTTATATTAGTTTCTTGTAGTTATATTTATATTATGTAATTAGTTTTGGCTAGATTTGGGCCATTTGGAGTCGGATATTCGTGGAAAAGGCACAATATCATATTGATTTGAGTTTGGTTCGAGGTAAGTGGCTTGACTAACCTTCTATGGGGAACTTCCCTTAGTATTGGTACTGCTGTTGATATATGCGCGACGTGTACGTGAGGATGACGAGTGTGTGCAAAAGCTATTTGTTGTAACACCCAGTTTTTCGTTAAATAATAACCTGTCTTTCCTCTTATTTGAACTTATTAGCGTGTGTAGTATCTTGTTAGACTAAGAAAGCATGCCTACTTGCCTTAACTGTTTACCTGGACTATGTGCAACATGTTTAGTTATTTTTCCTATCGTTCCTTAACTAGTACTTAGGTTATATTGTAAGATTCCGTGCCATAATTGTTGAATTCTGTTGTTTGGTTACGTATTTACTTTAGGACTACGGAACGACATTCCGGGTGATCATCCTGCACTGCATATTTACTTTGGGGCTACGGAACGGTATTCCGGGAGATCCTTCTGTCTTGCATATTTAATTTAGAACTACGGAACGGTATTCTGGGATATCCCCCTGCACATTTAGGCTGGGACTACGAGACAGTATCTCTGGAGATCCCCCGTTGTTTTGTTGTTCCCTGAGCTGTTGTTTTTCCATGATTTCTTCCTTGTTACATTCAGTCTTTATTACTGCGATATTTCATTTTTTCTTGCCTTATTATATATATGTTTCGGTAGGGCCTTGACCTGTCCTCGTCACTACTCGACCAAGGTTAGGCTTGGCACTTACTGGGTACCATTGTGGTACTCATGCCTTTCCCTGCACATGTTTTTCTTTGTGCAGATCCAAGTACATGTTACTCGCCTCATCGTTAGTGTAGTCGCTGCAGCTTACCGGAGAATTCAAGGTACATCTGCCCATGCCCACAGATCCTCGGAGTCCCTCTCTATCCCTTATGTTGTTTTCCTTCCTTATTTCCTTTAGACACTATGTATAGAAAACAGTTAGACAGTTTCATAGAAGTTGTGACTCGTGATTACCGGGTTTTGGGAATACTATTGATATTCGAGTGTTGGTGTTATTTTACATGTCGAGTGGCATTGTTATCATTTATAGTACTTATTGTAGTTTAGTTGTTAATTTCTTCTTTTATTTTCTGTTATTTCAAAATTATTAAGCTTACCTAGTCATGGAGACTAGGTGCCGTCACGACGACTTACAGAGGGAGAAATGGGTTGTGACAAGAAACATAAGTATTCATGTTACCGTATGTGCCTATAAATTCGATCTTCAAAACCTGTGCATATGTGTGTTTCATTTATTTAGTGCTGAAGTATAGGGATTGTTCTAGGTTTCCATTTCTGTGTTAGTTTGCTAGGGAAAAGGCTCTTGTGGTAGGAAATGTCATAGTGATTGGTTTGCATTGGAAGGCCTCATTATAGGGAAGAGTTGGTTGTTAGTGATTAAAGGTATTTGGGAGTAGAGTTTAGCTCTAGGTTGTGATGTTCTCCCCCTCATAAGCATTGCCCTAGGCCTTGAGACCCTTCAGAACTTTGAAGCGTCGGAGGATTAAAAAAGGGCAACGACCTTGAGTAGAACTCACTCATTAACCTTTAATTCTTTGACACTAATTTCTCTCTTGGGGTTTGGTGTTTCATGGAAACTAAAGGTATTCAATGTGAATCATTCACCATGTGCAACCTCAACATTAGCATGATTCCCTTAGCATTCATGTACTATCAGTAATCTTTTCATCAATCTTTCCTTAGTATGATTTCCTTAAGTATTCGAACACTGTCAGTGATTGTTTTAGTCTTTGATTAAGAATTTTATATTATGGATATGTATGCAATATTGTTATTTTAATGACCTTGTCTTTTATTTTTTGGGGCATGTACAAATTATTTGGGCCTCCTGAGTTCTTTAAAACTCAGGCCCAAGTCTAGTGTAACGACCCCACCGATCGTTTTGAGCTCTAGCGCGTCGTTCAGCGGTTTGAAGTCGTGAGCAGCTTCATTTCAGGTGTTATGAACCGTGAGCGTGGTTGGAATTGAATTTCAGGAACTTTAGAATTGATTTGGAAAGAAAATTCTCATTTCAGAAGCCATAAGTTGGAGAAATAAATTAAGATTGGAAATTTTTAATAAACGACCTCCGAATCAGGATTTGAAGGTTCCAGCAGGTTCGTTTTCGGACTTGGGCGTATGTCTGGATCGGATTTTGGATAACCCGGGAGCGTTTCGATGCATATTGTGGGAGTTAGCATTTTAGAAGAATTTCATAGATTTGGGCTTGAAGTGCATTTCAGTGTTGTTGATGTTCGTTTGGGATTCCGAGTCTGGAATAGCTTCGCATGGTGATTCTGGAGTTAGGAGCGCGATCGGAAGTGCATTTGGATGTCCGTAGGTTATTTTGAAGTCATTTGGTTAAAGATAGGAATTTGAAGGTTTTTGAGAAATCCGAACGGAAATGGAAGTTTTGATATCGAGGTCGGAATGCGATTCTGGGAGTTGGACCAGGTCCGTAATGTTGAATATGACTTGTGCACAAAATTTGAGGTCAATCGGGCGTGATTTGATAGGTTTTGGCATCAGATGTAGAAGTTTGAAACTTCTAAGTTCATAAAGCTGGGATTTGGGTGAGATTTGTGGTTTCGATGTTGTTTGATATGATTTAAGGCCTCGAGCAAGTCCGCATTATATTTTGGATTAGGTTGGTATAATTGGACGGGGTCTAGAGGGCCTCAGGTGGATTCCGGGTGGTTAACAGATGAATGTTTGAAGCTAAAAAAGGCTGAAGGCTCCTGTCATCTTGTGTGACCGCACCTGTGAGGCTTTGACCGCACGTGCGGAGCCGCGAGTGCGGATAATGGCGCCGCAGGTGCGTGTTTTGGGGCTGAAGCTGAGGAGGCCGCAGGTGCGGAAGATGGGTCGCACCTGCAGAAGCGTAGGTGCGGAGAATGGACAGCAGAAGCGAGAGATGCTGGGTTGAGAAAGGGCCGCACCTGCGATGGAATTTTCGCAGGAGCAGCTATTGGACCGCAGGTGCGAAGAGAGGCCTGGGCAGAATTTATTAAAGACGGATTCTTGTCATTTCTCACCCATTTTTCATTGTCATGGGCGATTTTTTGGAGAGCATTTCAAGGGGGATTTTCGTCAGGCATCAAGGTAAGTAAATTCCTTCCGTTTGTTAGGTAAGTACAAGATTATATGCATGGATTAGGCATGGAAATTGGTAGGAAATTTGGGAAATTTTTTGAAGAAACCTATAAAATGTAAATTTGGACTTTAGCCACGAATTTAAGCATGGAATGTATAGTAAATTTCATGATTGAACTAGTAGAACTATGGGTAGCATGTATCTTCAAGAATTTCGGATTTTCGGGCACGTGGGCCCGAGGGCATTTTGGTCATTTCTCTGAGCGGGGTTGGGAAAGTATATAATCTTAATTTGTTGTGAGTATAAGGATGAATTTTCATTGCTTTGCCGTTATGTTGTAGTTTCGGAGCGTTGTGCGTCCGTTGGAGTCATCGGAAGGGCTTGGAAGCCGGTATAGGAATTTTGGAGCAAGGTAAGTCTCCTTTTCTAACTTTGCGAGGGAGAATCGTCCCCCTAGGTGAATTAATTCAGTACATGCTATTATCTTTGGGGGCTACGTACGCACGAGGTGACGAGAGTCTGTGCGTAGCTACTATTATGCCATGTCCGAGTAGTCTAGGACCCACTAGCATACCTTTCATGTTATACCTGTAATCCTACCTGTAGTATTAAACTGCTAATATAATCGAAGATGTAATTGAATATCTAAAAGAAAACTAGAGTTTATATTGTTAATCTTCTAAAATGAGAATTTATCTCTCTGTGGATATTTGTATACCTGGACTGGGTTGTATCATGGAATATCATTAAACTTGACAAATGAGTTTCAAAAACAAATGATATAAAAACCTATGTTTCATATTTCTTTTAAATAAGGATTTTACCACTTTCCTAAGAAAACTGTTTTCTTGATAAAATACGGATTTAATATGTGGATATGTGTAACTCTGGGTGCCTGAGTCGCTTGAGTGATTCGCGAGCAGGATGACCTTGTATTTGTGTGTGTATTCGTATGAGCACCCGAGTCGCAGGTATGATTCGCGAGCACGCTAGCTGTATTATTTTAACCGCGTCGCATGATCGATTCGCGAGCGGGGCAGATAGTTGCATCTATGGTTCGAGTCGTTCGACCCTTCGGCAGTGCCCATTTTATTATTGTTGGTTCGCGCCGTTCGACCCTCGGCATAGCTTGCAAATGATATTCGTTGCGTAGTTTCTATGACCTTTGCCTAATTACTTGCCTGAAATATTAGATTATCAAGTGAAATGACATAGATTTGAAGTTATAAAAAAGATTTTGGAAGAAGTTGTTCTTCCCGGCGATTTGTTATTATTTGATTAAATCACCATGTTGATTAATTGTTAATATAACGAAGATATAAAGTATTAAACGTGAACGGAGTTGAAAGATATCTAAATCATGTTTTATAAATTGCCTATGATAAATCATGGTTAGTGTCATACCTAAATATTCTAAATTGACCGTTAGTAAGTGTCTAATTTGACCTCTCGTCACTACCTCTCTGAGGTTAGGCGGGCAACTTACTTAGTACACGTTGTTTTTGTACTCATGCTACTCTTGTTGTGCATTTTATTGCACAGGTACTTTCATAGCAATGTGGAGGATTCGGAAACTTAGGCGAGCCGCATCATCCGGAGGCGATCCGCGGCTGACATAATCTCCTTCGTACTGTATTTATTTCATTTAAATTTCCTTGTCCAGTTGTATTTCGGACAGGCTTGTAATGATTGTTGAATTCTTAGAAATTGCTCATGTAGTTGTGACACTGGGTTCTGGGATATGTATTGGAATATAACTGCTTAAGTGTAATCTTTAAACCACTATTTTTTTTAATTATCAGACTTTTATTTGGTTAATATGTAATTTAGGGAAAAGAAATGTTTTCATAAATGTTTTAAAACCGAAAAGTTGTTTCAATTAAATAATAGGTTGGCTTGTCTGACATGGATGTCCGGCGCCATCACGACCTTAGGGATTTTGGATCGTGACAACATGGTATCAGAGCCCTAGGTTCTCGTATGTCTCTTGAGTCATGAGCGAGTCTAGTAGAGTCTTGCGGATCGGTACAGAGACGTCTGTACTTATCTTCGAGAGGCTACATGGCTTTTAGGAGTACTTCCCTTCTTGATTACTCATCGTGCGATTTTATTCCTTTGAGGCTTATGCCTACATTCATTCCTACTCAATCTTATGCGTCGCGAGTGCTTGCTATGGATCAGGAATTTGAGGAATGGAAATGGTGATACGAATGTAATTCGAGATGCTTCCATGTGTAATTGGTCGTGGTTGTTGTTATGGCCCTGCAAAAGGGTAGTATGTTATTTCAGCTCAGTAGCTGTGTTTTCGGGAACCTTAAGAATGTGGTCATATAGTGATGATGCTTGCGATTGGTTATCGTGCGATGTCGATATGATGATAGAGTGTTTTCCCGTATGTTGGGGGTGATGAATGGTTTGAAGGGAGGTCTTCTCAGAGTTCGATTTCGAGATTTCAGTATTTTGTTCCGGTAGGGGGAAAGGCATTTCAATTCTGAATGGTCTAGTTGGGGTTGATAAAGTAGTAAGACTTGGTGTCTTCAAATGAGGTGGGATATGCATCTGTGACGTGTAGTCGTCATCATTGATCGGATGGAATGTGTTAAGTTTGGCAGTGCTATAGGTTCTTCGGTTGCGTAGGGTCAGAGTACTAATAGGAAGTATTGAAGAATGCGGTTGGCAGAGATTGTGAGGTGTGGTTGTTCAGTACCGGATAAGTGTTGATAACGAAGGCAGCTAGAGAAAAATAATCTTCGGAGAGCTTGAAGTCGTGGTGATCTGCTTCTTTGATAGCTACTAAGAATGGTCCTGAAGTGAGGCTAGGCGGTGGTTCCATTTCTAAAAGGCAAGGTGTAAAGAAGCGGAAGTCGAGCAGTCCCAAAGTGGGGGAGCGGTAGCACAACTTGGAATTTGAAGATATTGTCGCGCATTAATGGATGTCCATGAGGAGCAGACGAACTAGTAAAGTTGGTAAATGAAGCAGGGCGTAGGATGAGGTATTGAATTCGCAAGGAGCGTGCATTTTGGCGTCGTTGGGAGGTGTCCGCGGGTGGTTTCCTCAGGTGGGTTGTCTTCCGTGAATAGGTTAGAGATGGCGGGGTTGGCAGGTCTCGGTGAGGAGTTCTAGTGGCTAGTCGATGGGAGGTAGAATGTGTGAATGATGCTATAGGATCTGAGTAATTAGGAAGCGCTCGAAAGAGGATCAGGAAGAGTTGGACAGATTGGTTGAGATAGATCGTGTTATCAAAGGAGAAAGGATCTCAGCAGGGTCTAGAGCGGTGCAGGGAGTAGCTTCGGGCTAAGTGGGGGAGTCCCACCATTTGCAGTTAGGTTGTAGGGTTGTCTACACATAGGGTCGCGGATTGTCGGCGTGTTGGAAAGTCATTTCAACTAAAGGAAAGGAGTAAGACGGTAATTGTGCGAGGGATTTGATGAATATGTGTAGAAGTTGACCCTGTCGGGCCAGGGTTAGGCTTTGGAAGATCCAGAATTTATGCTTATGGCATGGGCGAATTGTAAGTATAGTGACTCAATCACGTGTTTCATTGAAAAGGGTGTTCCTATGCTAGGAGAGCCCTGTAGTTGATTGTATTCGGGGCCAGTCAGAGTGGGTAACTCTCAATAGCGGTCCTAGTGAGTTCAGAATTTAAGAATGCGGCGTTTAAGGGTTCCAGGCAGCAATATGATCGAGAATCGAGCTTTTGCAAAGTAATTTCTAAGAAAGAAGAGGATGGTTGGAATGTTCTATGATATGTTTCAGCATGCACGATAATATTGGAGGAGTGAGAGGAATAAACTCCGAATTGTAAAAAGATTATCAGAAGGGTATGAGACGGGTTGCGGGATTTAGGCAGCATAGTCTCGTGAGTCAAGGTCCCTTGGGATGAGTGAGGGTTGAGTTTTCTATGGGTTGGAGGAATTTGTTATTATTCCTGCGGCAATTGAAGATCATTAAAAGAAGATAGATTGATTAGCCATGCTTGAAATGTCCCATTTGCGGTAGTGATCGGTTCCTTTGATGTGATTTAGTTATGCATGTGGTTTGTGCCGGTGGGTGCAGGGAATTTCAGCCGTCATAACAGATCTCATGTGGGAGCATTTGAGTGCTATGGCCTGTCAGGTGTAGGCGGATCCCGGAAGGGTTATGGTTGTACGGACTACTACTTAAGGATTTGCATGATTGGGTGATAATGGGAATTCACTCATGTGTTGAGATGATACTCTTGAATTGAGTTAAGTAAAAGGTTTCTATATGATGAAGTGTTCACCCTATTGGTGGTTCGGAAGTTATGATGGAATACTTGCACTACCTCATGTTGGTGTGTTAGGTGCGGAAAGCAGTATGTAACTGGGAGTAAGAATCGAGATTTGCGGTTCGGTGATGATAAGGATGTCATGAGCTTGGAAGAGCAAGCCAAAGTGATTTAAAAGTTCAGAGTAAGCTGGTGTTATCTTTAGTGTCACATGAGATTGATATTCGGTGAAAGAGGCTTTGTACCCTGGTCATGGGTTCTTGATGTGTTTTGCGGCCTTAGTGTGGTCGGTGTTATGGATGTGCAGACTTGTTGCCTTGTGAGCGAGGTCGTGAAAGCATGACCGCAAAAAGATTTCATAAAGTGTGACATGTAGTCACTCGATGGATTGAATATTTGGACTGAGTATAAAGAAGTGCAATGTTGCTTAATTGAGGATTTATGCCTGGAAGGCGTTCGGTTCAGTTGATTATGGATTATGGGATGTTTGTCCCAGTGATGATGGTTGTTCTCGTGTATTATGAGAGAAAGTGTGTTAATATGGACCCAGATAAAAGCTAATAGTTTTGTTTGGTGCGAGCAAGGCAGCTCGATGTTTGTGGATGGATTCAAATATGATTATGGGCTCCGTATAAGCCAGGCATGTTCCTTTCGGTAGAGCACTTTTCGTGGAAAGGTATTAGAACATCGAATGTTATTCCGTCTTTGTCAGATTCATGTGTTATTATGATTGTGCCGTGTGAGTTGTGAAATGACTTGATGATTTCCTATGTGTTGAGGTCCCGCGTAGTGGGGATGTTATGTGAGCAGGATAGCTTTTGAGATCTAGAGTGTATATATATCGCACCTCAGTTGTATTTCAGTTTTTGTATCAAGCGTCTTATTCAGTCTCCCCAAGATGGTGTTATGCACTTAGCGTGCTTATGATCGATATTCAGTAATTTGTAATAGTGAGCAAATCAGCTCTATATATATATCTTCTTATGTAAATTTTATGTGTGGATCGGGTGGCACGCTGCCACAGGTATGTTATTTGGATTGGGTTGCACGCCGCAATAGTGTGATGATGAGTAAGGTCCCTATAATTGTTTTCTTGTGTTCTACTTCCTATTTTCTGATAAAAATTCATATTAGTTGAGTGAGTTGAATAGTTCCTTACTGAGTTGTTTCTTATTATCATGTTCGAGTTATGGTCTATTGGAGCGATGTGGTATCGTGTGAGGTTGTTTGCCTTGTTTGGGGTGATTTGTTGTCTGAGCAGTTCATACTGGGTGAGACGGTACTACCGGATCAGGGATCAGTGCGACGAGGTTATGTGAAGTGTATATTAAAGAACAAATACCATTATTCAGTTTCATAATGAAGTGATGATTCTAGTCAAGATGAGGTATTTAAGGATTTGTTAACTCTAAAGTTGAGTATGGATTTCTGCACATTTCCTCCGTTGTGGTGGTATCGTCAGCATTATAGTAGGATGTATATATATTTGTTATGAGGTGCATTGGGAGCATCAGATTCGTGGAATTTGGCTATTAAGGGTCAGGGAGCGTCATTGTGGTTAAATGATGAATCTTGCGGTGTTTATATGTTGGGACTAGGCCTGGCAGAGAAATTTCAGGTGTTTGAATGAATTCTGGACATATTATATGTATAAACGAAGAAATCTCCAGATTTTATCAATCTATTGTGCTCAACTAGGTTGTGGTAGAACGGGCAGGTGCTTGAAATGTTAAACAGTGATTTCAGGTAAATCCAGAGCAGTTCTTGGCACGTTTGAGGACGAATGTTGGTTTAAGTGGGGGAGAATGTAACGACCCGACTGATCGTTTTGAGCTCTAGCGCGTCGTTCAGCGGTTTGAAGTCGTGAGCAGCTTCGTTTCATGTGTTATGACCCGTGGGCGTGGTCAGAATTGAATTACAGGAAGTTTAGAATTGATTTGGAAAGAAAAGTCTCATTTCAGAAGCCCTAAGTTGGAGAAATCAACTAAGATAGAATTATGAGTAAACAACCTCTGAATCAGGATTTGAAGGTACCAGTAGGTTTATATGATGATTTCGGACTTGGGTGTATGTCCGAATCGTATTTTGGATAACCCGGGAGCGTTTCGATGCATATTGTGGGAGTTAGAATTTTAGAAGAATTTAATGGATTTTGGCTTGAAGTGCATTTCATTGTTGTTGATGTCCGTTTGGGATTCTGATTCTGGGAATAGCTTCGTATGGTGATTCTGGAGTTGGGAGCGCGATCGGAAGTGAATTTGGATGTCCGTAGGTCATTTTGAAGTCATTTGGCTAAAGATAGGAATTTGAATATTTTTTAGAAATCCGACCGGAAATAGAAGTTTTGATATCGAGGTCGGAATGCAATTCCGGAAGTTGGACCAGGTCCGTAATGTTGAATATGACCGGTGCGATTCATGGTTTCGATGTTGTTTGATATGATATGAGGCCTCGAGGAAGTCCGCATTATGGTTTGGAATAGGTCGGTATAATTGGACGGGGTCCTGGGGGTCTCGGGTTGATTCCAGGTGGTTAACGGGTCAATGTTTGAAGTTGAAAAAAGCTGAAGGCTGATGTCATCTGGTGTGACGGCACCTACGAGGCTTTGACCTCGGGTGCGGAGCCGCGGGTGCGACTAATGGCGCCGCAGGTGCGGAAGATAGGTTGCACCTGCGGAAGCGCAGGTGCAGAGAAGGGAGTGCAGAAGCGAGACATGCTGGATTGAGTCAGGGCCGCACCTGCGATGGAATTTCCGCAGGTGCGGAGCCACAGGAGCGACTATTGGACCGCATGTGTGAAGAGAGGCCTGTGCAGAATGTTTTAAAGACGGGTTCTTGTCATATCTCACCCATTTTTCATTGTCATGGGAGATTTTTGGAGAGCATTTCAAGGGGGATTTTCGTCAGGCATCCAGGTAACTAAATTCCTTCCGTTTGTTAGGTAAATACAAGATTATATGCATGGATTAGGCATGGAAGTGGTAGGAAATTTGGGAAAATTTTTGAAGAAGCCTAGAAAATGTAAATTTGGAATTTAGCCATGAATTAGAGTATAGAAAGTAGAGTAAATTGCATGATTGAACTAGTAGAGCTATGGGTAGCATGTATCTTCAAGAATTTTGTATTTCCGGGCACGTGGGCCCGAGGGTATTTTTGTTATTTCTCCGAGCGGGGTTGGGAAAGCATATAATCTGAATTTGTTGTGAGTATTAGGATGAAGTTTCATTGCTTTTCCGTTATGTTGTAGTTTCGGAGCGTTGTGCGTCCGTTGGAGTCATCGGAAGGGCTTGGAAGACGGTATAGGAATTTCGGAGCAAGGTAAGTCTATTTTCTAACTTTGTCAGGGGGAATCGTCCCCCTGGTGAATTAATTCAGTACATGATATTATCTTCGGGGGCTACGTACGCACGAGGCGACGGGAGTCCGTGCGTAGCTATTATTCCATGTCTAGGTAGTCTAGGACCGACTAGCATGCCTTATGTGTTATACTTGTAATCCTGCATGTAGAATTAAACTACTAGTATAATCGAAGACGTAATTGAATACCTAAAAGAAAACTAGAGTTCATCTTATTAATCTTCTAAAAAGAGGATTTATCTCTCTGTGGATATTAGTGTACCTGGACTGGGTTGTATCGTGGAATATCATTAAACTTGACAAATGAGTTTCAAAAACAAATGATTTAAAAACCTATATTTCATAATTCATCTGCGGTCCGCAATTCTTGCATCACTTAGCCAGATTTCTGTCCATAATTCATGTAAGTCACACAACCTTGTAGCACACTTCAAATCAATTTAACACAAAAATAACACCTAACTACAAAAGAAAAAAAGGAAAAGAAACATGGGTTGCCTCCCAAGAAGCACCTGATTTAACGTCGCGGCATGACGCATAATACCATCAATTGAAATGAATGACCGTCACGACGTGGCTGTCTCCAACTTTTCCCAAATAGTGATTTACCCGGTGACCATTGACTCGGAATACTTCATTGTTTTTGTTCTTCAAGTCCAATGCACCAAAAGGAGTCACACCCACAATTTCAAAAGGACTACTCCATTTGGACTTTAACTTCCCGGGAAACATCCTCAACCTTGAGTTAAACAACAACACAAGATCGCCCACTTTGAAATCTTTGTTCCAAATGTATTTGTAATGAAGATATTTCATCTTTTCTTTGTACAAGGAAGAACTTGCATAAGCATGGTACCAAAACTTATACAATTCATTCAAATGTGCAACCCTCAAGTTAGCGGGTATTTCCTAATCAAGATTCAACCTCTTTAGAACCCACATGTCCTTGTGCTCAAGTTTCACCGGAAGATGGCAAGATTTTTCAAACACCAACCGGTATGGAGGCATTCCCGATAGGTGTTTTGTAAGTCGCCCGATAAGCCCATAATGCATCATCAAGCTTCTTGGACCAATCCGTCGGGTTAGCATTAACTGTTTTGGACAAAATACTCTTTATCTCCCGGTTGGAGACTTCCACTTGACCACTAGCTTGTGGATGATAAGGAGTCGTGACTTTATACGTAATACCATACTTGCTAAGTAATGTGTTGAAGTCTTGTTGCAAAAATATTACCCCCATCACTTATAATAGCCTACGGAGTACCAAACCTTGTGAAAATATTCTTCTTCAAAAATGCCACCACACTTCTTGCCTCATTGTTGGGTAGGGCAACGACCTCAACCCATTTGGACAAATAATCAACCCCGACCAAGATGTAGGTGTTTCCACAAGAACTCACAAATTTACCCATGAAGTCAATACCCCGTGAAGCCAATAGAAACCGCAACATAGCACTTTGGTTGCCGTTCTTTCTCCACCACGATGACCCCCATATGGTCAAGAATGACAAGCCTCAATAATTTTACCTCGCTCTTCTTCCGGTACACATCTTCTAATCACCCCATCCGTACAAATAAATAAAAGGTATGGTTCATCCTAATATTAATCTTGAAAATCCCATTTGAGCTTCTTCCTTTGGTTTGAAGAGAGCTCATCTGGGATGATTCCACACACAAGGAAATTTGCTAGATCTGGGATGATTCCACACACAACCTCTTTCATTGAAATAGCCAAGAGTTGCTCATCCGGGAAGGATTCATTGATTTCAAGGACATCAATGCGGCCTCCTCTCCACCTCCAAACGAGACAAGTGGTCCGCCACTTGGTTTTCACCCCCTTTTCTATTTTGGGTGTCAATATCAAGATCTTGCAACAAAAGCATCCATCTCATCAACCAATCTTTGGAATCTTTCTTGCTCATAAAATAACGAAGTGTTGCATGATCTGTGTGGACAATGACCTTTGCACCCATCAGGTACGGGCAGAAATTCTCAATTGCAAACACAACGGCAAAGAGATATTTCTCCGTAACGGTGTAGTTGACTTGGGCATTACTCATGGTCTTACTATCATAGTATACCGAGTGAAAATTCTTGTTGATTCATTTCCCCAAACCAACCCCAAGCGCTACGTCACTTGCATCACACATGAGTTCAAAAGGGACACTCCAATTTGGAGCGGTGATGATGGGAGTAGTTGTCAACTTGAACTTTAACAATTCAAAATCTCTCATGCAATCATCATCGAAGTTAAACTTAGTATATTTCTCAATAAGGTTGCACAACAGGTTCACCACTTAGAGAAATCTTTGATGAGATGCCGGTAAAACCCCGCATGGCCTGAGAAATTGCGCACACCCTTCACCGAAGTTGGAGGTAGAAGTTTAGAAATCACCTCAATCTTTGCCTTTTCTACTTCAATTCCTTTATTTGAGATTTTGTTGCCAAAGAGAATGCTTTCCTCGACCATGAAATGACACTTCTCCCAATTGAGCACCAAATTTGTTTCTTCACATCTCGCCAACACTTTATCAAAATTTGTAAGAAAATCATCAAAATAATCTCCAACCACCTAGAAGTCATCCATTAAAAACTTCAAGGTAGTACTCTACCATGCACGTGAAGGTAGCCATCATACACCTTTGAAAAGTCGTCGGTGCATTGCACAAACCAAATTTTGATAAAGTGTTGGAGATTCTTTTGATGATTTTCTTGCAAATTTTGATAAAGTGTTGGCGAGATGTGAAGGCGAAAGTACCATAGGGACATGTAAAGGTTGTTTTCTATTGATCCTCCTGTGCAATAAGAATTTGTTTGTAGACCGAATACCCATCAAGAAAGTAATAGAAAGCACGTCCGGCCAATCTATCAAGTATTTGATCTAAGAAGGGTAGTGGAAAATGATTCTTCCTTGTGACTTTGTTGAGCTTGCGATAGTCCATACACACTCTCCAATCGATCATTGTTCTTGTAGGAATAAACTCATTCTTGTCATTTGCGACCACCATCATGGCTCCCTTCTTCGGGACACATTGAACCGGAGAAGGCCATGAACTATCAGATATGGGTTATACAACACCGACATCAAACCACTGGATAATATCCTTTTTGACAACCTCTTGCATAGCCTCATTATGTCTCCTTTGATGTTCAATGGATGGTTTGGCGCCTTCCTCCAAGTTTATCTTATGCATGCAAAATGCGGGGCTTATCCCCTGAATATCCTCCAATGTCCACCCAATAGCCTTCTTCTTCTTTTGTAGCACCGCCAATGTAGAATATACCTGCACGTTAGTCAAACAAGAGGAAAGAATAACTGGTATAGTAGAACAAGGGCCATGAAATTCATACCAAAGATGTGGAGGTAATGGCTTCGACTCCAAGGTAGGAGGCTCTTCAATGGAAGGCTTTGTAGGAGGATTTTTCCTATTTTCAAGATCCAAAGATAATTTCCAGGGTGCATAATTGTACAAACCCATTCATTGTAAATAGTTCACAGATTCCATGAAGCCATCCATATCATCATCATCAAAGTTGAGCAAGACGACCTCCAACATCTCACCAACATTGATTGTGGAACTTGTATCATCAACAATAACATCGGTCACCAAGTCAACAAAAGAGCATACCCCGTTGCTATTTGGTTGCAGCATGGACTTTCACACATGGAAAACCAGTTGTAGATCACCCACCCGAAAGGTGAGTTCTTCGATTTTAACATCACAAAGAACGTTCCTCGTATAAAGGAAAGGTATTCCAAGAATAATCAGCACCTCATAACCAACTTCGCAATCTAGAATGACAAAATCCGTCGGAAGAGTGAATTTATCAACACGAACGAAGATATCTTCATTCACTCCAAAAGTCTCTTCATAGTACGATCAGCCATTTGCAATATCATAAAGGTGGGTCTTGGTTTCCCAATTATCAAGGTCTTGAAAACCGAATAGGGCATCAAATTAATACTTGCCCCAAGATCACAAAGAGCTTTAGCAAACTCAGCACTTCTAATTGTACAAGGAATCATGAAAGAACTGGGAACTTCCAACTTAGGAGCTATTGAATGCAAAATTGCACTCACTTGATGAGTGACTTTGATACTTTCAAAATCCATTGCCCGTTTCTTTGTCACGAGATCCTTCATAAGATTTGCATAGCCGGCCATTTGTCCCAAAGCTTCAACTAATGGCACATTGATTGAGGGACTCTTCATCATTTTAATGAACTTCATGAATGGATTCTCGCCATTTTTCTTTGTAAGTCTTTGATGGCATGGAGATGTAGGCTTAGGCAATGGTGCCTTATACTTTTGCACTACCGATTCCAGTATGCCAATAATGTGATCCCTAGACGGTTTCACCTCCTCTTGAGTCTCTTCCACACTATCATCAATACCAATCTGAACTTCATAATTTGATTGAATCACATTGTTCGGTACCTCTTCTTCTTGTACCACTTGCTCATCATCCACAAGTTGATTTTGACTTGAGGTGCGTGCATTTCCACCTCTTCCACTTCTTGTAGTAATGGCCATGGCATGTCCTTTGTTGTTTCAACCCTTTGGGTTTACTACCGTCCCACTTGGTTGTGCCCCCTTAGGACGAGAATTTAGAGCTTGAGAGATTTTCCCCATTTGAAATTCTATGTTACGGATCGATGTTTTGTGTGAGGAAAGTCGGGTATCCGAATAAACATTATTTTCTATTATTTTCTTGAACATGTAATCAATACGCCCCATATCATTATTTGAAGAGATTAGACCATGGGAATAATAAGGAGGAAGGTCGCTCAGTTATTGATACATCAGGGGCCTTTGAAAACCCGACCCTGATTGCCTTAAGTATTGTTCAATCCGCCTTGATTGTTACTCCCCCCCCCCCCCNGTTGTTATGCCAATTCCCTTGGTTGTTTTGACCACTGCAATTTTATTGGCTGTTAGAATTCCAATTGCCCCCATTGTTTTGAGGTCGCCATTGTTGTTGGTTTGGGCCTTGGAAGTTTTTTCATTTCCCTTGAAAGTTGTTCACATATTGCACCTCCTTTTCTTGTTCATTGTAAGAATCAGGTTGATCAAAACCACTATCCTCTTGCACATAATTCTACACTCGATGTTGCACTTGTGGACCCTTGGTCCTTCTTTTATTTACCATCATGTTCAATGCCTCCATGGCATTGAATTTCTTAGGATTTTGCACTTGTTGAAGTTGAGCCTTTTCTAGTTGATTCATGGTGGTAGTAAATTCGGCAATGGCTTGCCATGGTCATGCAACTCTTTGTGAAGGTGGATCACGTCCAGATCACCTTATGGAACATTAGCCAAGGATTGCCACGCCGATGATGTTTCGGCCATTTCATCGAAAATCTCACGCGCCTCCGCATAAGGCGTAGTCATGAAGTTCCCACCAACAAGTTGGTTCACTACACATTTGTTGGTTGTGTTAATCCCACAATAGAAGGTTTTTTGAATCATATTCTTCTTCATATCATTGTTGGGACATTCCTTAACCATTGTTATATAACATTTCCATATCTCGTGTAATGGTTCATTTGGCTCTTTATTGAAAGACAAAATCTAATTCCGAAGTGTAGTCATGTGCCCCGGAGAGAAGAACATAGAAATAAACGTTTTCCGCCAACTCATCCCAAGTGAAAATGGAATTGTTCGGCAAATGTTCCAACCAATATAAATCTTTTCGTCATAGAGAGAAGGGAAAAAGACTTAGTCTCAATGCATCCTCGGAGACATTTTTTTATTTGCTCCCCCAACAAGTGTCCACCAACCCCTTCAAATATTTGTATGCATTTTGACTTGGAGCACCGATGAAGAAACCTCGTTGCTCTAGCAAAGTGAGCATCACATTGGTTATTTAAAAGTTGCCCGCCCTAATACGGGAGCGACTATTTCACTAGCATATCCTTCATTGGGTAACACTCAGTGAGGAGCCGCTCGTGGTGGAGGTGAGGTAGAGCGGGGACATTGTCATGAGGCACTCGACCGTTTATATTGTCTTGAGGTTCAAGAGGAACCTCACCAACTTGCTCATCCTCGACATCCACGTCCCAATAGGAAAAATTTCATAGCTCATTGTTCGCCATGGTTGTACCTACGATTTCAAACAAGTAAGTAACAAGGAAGGAAAAGAAGATATTCCAAAAATACACCCAAATATATAGCTGAAACCATTTTTAATTCCCTGGCAACTAAGCCAAAAGTTGGTCACTTCCAAAGCACGCCTCAAAAGAGATATGAAACGGTCATACGCAATAATAAATACCCAACTATGAGTCAGGGTCGAACCCACTAGGAGATAGGATGTGAGTTAGCGGTATATATTTCAAATGAGCAATTCGATTATCTAGACTGCACTTCCAGAACAAGGTTTTGTTTTCTATTTCCACTGTTAATTTAATGATTGCAAGATAAATAAAGGAGACCAGAGATAATTGTTTTTAAGGTTTTTCCAAATGGATAAAGGCCTATGGTTTTGACCATAACCTAGGTGTTTGCCTAACGGGATTGCCACACCTCCTTTTTCCACTATCCCGGATTAATGAAGGGTAATAAGGGAGTTTTTTCAATTAAAGTGACATTATTCGGATTTGGGATTTATTTATTTATTTCAGAGTTGCCACCCGGATTTTTTACGATGCTCCGAGACACCGTGTTATTTAAAAATCTCAAACCGAAGAAATTTTGACTCTGTTTTAATTTGTCTGCGACCAGAAACCCGAGTAAGGAATTCTGTTAACCCGGGAGAAGGTGTTAGGCATTCCCGAGTTCCGTGGTTCTAGCACGGTCGCTAGCTATTAATATTTGGCCTAATTATCTAATTACTTACATATTTTAAACCTATTGTGCTTTTTAGCCTTTTTCACTTTCTAGCCGCTTTTAATATTTATGGATTTATCTTGAAACAAGTCACGATGGCGTGCACTTGTTTGTTTTTGGAAATATTGAAATTATGCCACATGAAATGAACCAGTAATTGCAACACGCGATTTTAATATAATTTGAAGTTGAATACGCGGACATGAGTTGTCGCACCCGAGTGTAGATTACGTAGTCAGGACTATGGTCATGACGGTTTTATAGTGCCTATTTGAGGAGATATTTTATTATTCTTTTTGTTTTCTATTTGAAGGAACATTTTAGTTTTAAAATCAATTAGGACGTTTTATGGATTTATCTTGGACAAGTTACGATGATGTACACTTGTTGTTTTTGAACACATGGTAATCACATCACATGAAATGCACCCGTGGTTGCTATATGCGTTTTATTAGTTGTTTGGAGTGAGGGTCGGGGGCATGAGTTGCCACTCCCTAGTGTAGGTTAAGGTAATTTGAGGTAATACTCATTTTTTGTCAAGTTTTAAAGTAAAGGTGTTCATTATACCTAAGGATTACCTAAAATGATGTTCAATAGCCTAAAGATAACATGTTTTGGTCTACGGCCTCATTTAAGCCCCAAATTGTATCACTTTAGGCCATCCTAATTAGGTCATTTGGACATGATTCGAAAAACAGTTAAGAACAAACATACTAACACATCTCGCATCTATATGGTAAGAAATAAGGAAAATTTTGAATTGTGAATATAAGGTTACATGTACAAGATTTCTTTACCGTTTGATCTACTCCTATATACTAAACAATAGTATTTATAAACAGCTCATAGATCCAACATGGAATTTTGTCTTAAATTTTGTGACAGAACAAGCCTTAAAAAACTGAATTAAGCTATGGTTGCTTTTATTTAGAGCGGAAAGTTTAAGAAAAGATCCGGATTTCAGATTCTATCTTTTTGATAATCGATTTGAAAACCCATTTGTGTTCAGTAGTGAGAAATTTACAGCGGATTTCATGAATGAAAACACTTCTCATGCTAATTGACAACATAAGAGAAAAATGACTGGTTACAGATTGTTTAACACAGTTAATGGGTCTAACATTCCAGGCCCCATAGCCTGAAATTCAGACACTACCAGGCTCAATTGGGCCATGTTTACGAGTCTGGCCTAGCTCGGGTGACCTTGCAGGTCTGGACCATAACTATTATAGTAATAAACGTTTCTGAATTAAGAAAAATACAACTCATCATAAATTTTATATAGTTCAGTCCATATTTACAACTGAAAAAAGGTGAAATGTACATAGAAGACTGTAGATATGCTATTACTATTACATTACTCCTAAACCATAGTAATACTGATTTACTAATAGGAAAAATAAAGAAGGAAAAACAAAACTAGTTGCTGCTCTTGTGTAAGCTAGCAAACATGTCCTTCAAAGACTTAAACATGCATTTTAATTATAAGTCCAAAGTTTGAGTACTTGGACAATGATAACGACAGACCTTTGGGCATTTTGTGAGATGAATCTAGTCACAAAAGGGAGTTAGATTCAACCTTAATGATGCCATATGAGAACAAAATATGTTTATGCCTTCTTATGGACTGAATCTAACCATAGAAAAGGTTAGATTCAAACCGAGTGATATTACTTTGTTTAGACTCTTTAACAGTCATCTTTATGTCATGCAATTTCAGCAAGCATTTATTCAAATACTTTGACTACTATGGGCATTTTGAGGAGTAAATCTGACTATTTTGTTACTTCAAATTCACTTTCCTAAAGCTCCATCTCATTACACACTTATATCCTTTGAAGGATAATTTCCAGCAAAGCCAAACTACTGTTATGCACTAATAATGGGGTGAATTTGACTATTAGAAAGTCAGATTCATCTACCCTAGTGCTAATTCAACATAATTCCAAACCATATAGGGGATTGCTCATTTAGGCAATTTAGAGGATGAATATGACCAATCAAAGGTTCATATTCCTCACTCTAACTCCCTTCTTAATTACATATTTTATACCCTTTAAAAAGGGTAAACTTCAGCCAACCATACTAATGTTTGTGCACTGCTAAGGGGTGAATTTGACTATTAAGAAGTCATATTCATCTACCCTAATGCCAATATCCTAAACTATCTAGAGACTTGCTTATTGAATCTCTTTATTGACCAAAGAGACTCAATCGAAATCATATTTCTGCATTCTTATTGATGGAATCTGACCATAGGGAAGGTAAGATTCAACACCTTAATGCAGCTTGTTTTCTAATATAGGACCATGAGTACTTATCACATTTATATGCATATAATCTTAAGCAAGCAATCATGCACCAACAGGAGAAATACTAACACCAAGACATTACCTATCACACTCACAGTGTCATTATCATGCCAATAAACATCTACACAGTCACATCTAACAAAACAGAAACAGTAACTTCATTCATCATGAAACAACCAGTTTATATAGTAAGCAGAAAATGAGGATTCTAGTCCAAAAATTTCATTAAGAAGAGATGAACTGATACATACCTTTAAAGAGAAAAACAACAAAGAGATTTGACCAAATAAAGGTCAAGTATGTACAATAACAGCAAGAAGGAAGAGAAATCAGCAACAGCAAACAGAAACCCCAAAGAAAATCAAACAGTCCAACAAGAATACACCCAGAAATCTTGAGTATGAATGTTTGAAGGAAAACTTCCAGAAAACCCCAAAATTCAGAAAAGAGAAGATAGCAACTGAACTAGGCCATCTACTTATGAACTTGTTTTCCAAAAGGAAATCAGATTTTTCTAATAGTACTCTTCCTTTTCAAAACCTTTTAAGTGGAGACAGTATTTCTGAAATAGGAAGGATTCTGTATTCCAACAGCTCAAAAGTGTAAAAATAACCCCTTCATCTCTAAAAAGAGGGCCTATTTATAGGATATTTGGGAATGGGATATTCTTTGGAATATTCCCTACCCAAAGCTGAAAATAGTACCAAAATAGTACATAGGGCAGCTGTTACCCTTATCTTTGGGACAGCTGCCCCTATTCTAGAACTATCCTACCCATTAAAAGACTATCTTACCCTTAAAAATCTGATTTCCTAATATATATTTCCTCATGTACCCCTTTGAAGCCCCTATATTTACCATTAGGTAACCAGGGTTACTTACTTGGGTTATCATTTAACTATAGTTAACTGACACTAGTTATGCCCTTTAGGTGACAACTAGTTGTTCTTAACTAAGGTTGAGTTAATTAATTAAAGGTTAATTGATTAAATGCCTAGAGTTAGTTTCATACTACTTACTTATGTTTAAGTCAATTAATTAAAGTAAACTAATTAGTTTTGACTTCTTAAATTAAGTTAACTGATTTAGTTTAATTAAGTCAACTCATTTACCTAAAATCAGAAACTTAACTAATTATCAAGCCTAGGTTAAATGATTTGTTTTAGTTAATTAGTCCTAAATTAATTACCTTAGGCAGATTTTAAGACTTAGTTAGTTGTTTAAGAGACTATTACACTAGGTTAATCTATTAAACAAGTGATTATGGGAAATTATTGTCAACTAAATTAGTCTTGATAAGTCTAGGTTAAATCATGACCAAACATTATTTTAGAACTGAGTTTTTAGCCTAATTGGTTGGTTAGTTTTCTAATTATGAACTGATTTTTGAAGATTTTAGGATTTTGGTTGGTTAATGAGAGTTAACTAAGTTGTTTAGACTTAGTCAGTTTTCTTGTATTAAAGTCTGTTTAAGTTTCACTAGAGCCTAGGGGGAATTAGTTTGTTTAAGTTACTTGAATAGGCCAATCTAACATAAGAGTTGCAATTTAAACTATGATTAATTGGAAGTTAACATCTAACTGAGACTAATAACATAGGCAGCAAAATCAAAGCTAAAACAAACGACGACCTCAAACAAAACATGAGCAAAACAACTAATAGAGGCTGTTTTACTAACAAGCATTTCAACATATGAATTCAGGGATTTAATCAATCAGTTGTTCATGCTTGTTAAGTGACAGAATTCACCAGCATAAAAATATCTGGAAATTAGCAGAGAAAGGAAACTAAACAAAAACCTAATGTTAATCTTGGTCATACAAATTACTAAACTTGAACAGTTAAATCATACAAAAATAGTGATAAAAACCTAAGCTAAATGCATTTGGGACTTTAAACTAAAAAACGGAAAACATGAACATGTAAAAGAAAAAATAAAGGAAACAGTGAGTAACTAGGCCCTATTTATGCTAACAAATCAAGAAACACGTAGAAAGGATGTGGGGATACCCGTTTGAGGGGTTTGGACGAACTACGCCGACTAGCCGGAGTTAGGCCGGACTACTACGACCTCCAAAAGTGACTCTTACTCACATGAATCGACGGCTATTGTCAAGAGCCATCGACTCATGTGGGTTTGAGTCACAAAGCCGCTTGGATTCGCAATTAGCACAAATTAGGGTTATGACAGCTTCTCATATCTGGAAAAACTCATGATTGAATGGTGATTTAGGGAACCTTCGGTGGGATGGGATTAAGGAGGTCGTGGGGACTATTTGGTAAAGTTTTGGGCCGGATTGGTGGAGGTCCGGTGGCCGGAGCAAGGTGGGAATCCTAGGGCGTCTAGGGTTTGGTTAAACAGAAGAGAGAGAGAGACGGAGGGATGGGGTTAGGATTTGGTGAAATGAGGAGGTGGAGTGGGGTTTGGACACTTAAATATTAAAAGGGTGGTCAGTTCCCAGCCATTGGATCAAAAATAGATCAACGGCTGGGATTAGACTTGGCCTAAAACGGGGTCGTTTTGTTTAGGGCTGGGGCAGGCCGGGTGTAAGGATTTGGGGCTGGGTGGAGTCCGTGTGTAGATATGGGATTGGGCCTGGGTAGGTTTGAGTGTATAGAGATGATTTGGGCTTGGGTAATTTCAGCCCAGGTCCGAATTAACTACTTAATTAATTTAAAATAACTTAAAACTCCACAAAAATGTATTAATTAAATTTAACTTAGTCTAATTATAGATTAATTGGTAAATAAATTCAGGGTAAAACAATTATTTTGACACTCATATATTTTAAAAGAAATCAATTTTCACAATTTGTTCGGAAAAAATGACTAGATTTAGCAATTAGTCGTTAAAACTACATTACATCAAATAATCATCATCCTTATTTTATTCAAATAATTACAAATAATAAACATGAAATTCCTTGGTAATAATGATGCGCCTAATTACACAAATTTAAATATTATAATGTTTTTTAAATGAATTATGAATATGCAACGCAAAAACAATTCACAATTAACAGTAAATTTCAACAAAAAATTGTGAAATTAAGTTACTTATCCAATTTCGTAGGAGTATATGGTGGGTGAAAAATCACATGCTCACAGCTACCCCTCTTTGCTCGGAAACACGAAGAGTTTCCGGGCAAAGACAAAGTGAGCAATCATAAGCGACTCTACCCATTCACATTGCTCCCTTGCAAAGCGTTTTTGAAAGGTTTGACCGAGCTCTGCTTCAAAGGTTGCCTACATATCCTTGGCTATAAAGGAATCAGGTCAGTGTAGTTCTGGAAGTTTTGGTAGCTGGGACTACTGAGTAACTGTTGTTTCAATGGGGTTGCTGCTGTTACTGTTGTTGATCTCCTTATTACACCCAAGTACAAAACGAAGGACTAACTAAAACCTATCAGCTGCTAAATTACAAGATTCCTACCTAGGACTTGGTCTTGAGTCTTGATCTTTTGCTGACTCTGACCTGGATCCTGATGCTTGTTAGTCGCATGTGCTGGTTTTGTCTTGTCGTTTCTTGGATCAAAGCGGGATATACTGGACGGATGACTTCAATCCCGTCCTGAATAGTCCACATCTTCCCCGTTTGTGCACTTTTGGATTCAATCTTCTCTCTCTTCTTTTGTTTTGTTGTTTTGGATCGAAACTTCTTCTTTTGGTCGTCTTGAGTTCCAATGTTCTAGAAACGTAATCTGCACAAAATCAAAATAAACGAACAAAATTTTCTGCCCCAGTTTTCACTAGGAAAATTTCGTGAGTTATTGTATTCAAATCTATTTTATTTTATTATTGAAATCAATAAAAGGCCGGGAACTGTGTACCCGGAGTGAATGCCGACTAGGGGGTGGATACCCTATGCCTAAAAGGTGAAATCAACTAGGGATTTGGGACCCTGTGTTGGAAAAGATCGATAGCTCGTATTGTCGTCAAGAAGAGATCAACAGGTTATGCCGGTGTTTGGGAAGGATCAGCAGGTTATGTTGTTGTCACAAAAGAAATCACTGGGTTATGCCAATGTCTCGAGATGATCAACAGGTTATGTTTTTGTCAGGAAGATCACCAGGTTATGCCGGTGTCTAGGGAGGTCAACAAGTTATATTGTTGCCTGGGGAAAAGAGATCACTAGGGTTATGTCAGTTTCTGGAGAATAAACGATCAGCGGGTTATGCTGGTATCTAGAAAGGTCAACAGGTCATGATGTTACCTGAAAATAGAGATCACTGGGTTATTCCAGTGTCTGAAGATGATCAACAGGTTATGTTGTTGTCATGGAGATCGCCAGGCTATGCTGGTGTCTGGAAAGGTCAACAGGTTATGCTTTTGCCTGAAATAGAGATCACTGGGTTATGCCAGTGTTTGAAGATAATCAACAGGTTATGATGTTGTCAGGAAGAACGCCAGGTTATGCCGGGGTCTAGAAAGGTCAATAGGTTATGATGTTTCCTGAAATAGATATCACTAGGTTATGCCAGTGTCTGAAGATGATCAACAGGTTATGTTGTTGTCAGGAAGATCGCCAGGTTATGCCGGTGTCTGGGGAGGTCAACAGGTTATGTTGTTGCCTGGGGAAAAGAGATCATTGGGGTTACGCCAGCGTATGAAGATGATCAACAAGTTATGTTGTTGTCAGGAAGATCGCCAGGTTATTCCGGTGTTTGGGGAAGTCAACAGGTTATGTTGTTTCGTGGGGAAAAGAAATCATTGCGGTTATGCCAGTGTCTGAAGATGATCAACAGGTTATGTTGTTGTCAGGAAGATCGCCAGGTTATGTTGGTGTCTGGAAAGGTCAACAAGTTATGTTGTTGCCTTAAATGAGATCACTGGGTTATGCCAATGTCTGAAGATGATCAGCATGTTATGCATTTGTCAGGAAGATCGCCAGGTCATGCTGGTGTCTGGAAAGGTCAACAGATTATGATGTTGCCTGAAATAGAGATCATTGGGTTATGCCAATGTCTGAAGGTGATCAGCAGGTTATGTTGTTGTCCGCTTGGGTGCGGGGCCCTACATTGGCATCAACTGGGGACTAGGATATCCTTGGTTGGAAAATGTTTGACTAGGGGTTGAGGACCCTATGCTACATTAGGGTTTCATCATATTCAACTTCATTTCTTCTTTTTTATATATATGCGGGAAAAGATTTTTGGAGGAAACTTCCCTTTTTTTGGAGTCAATGATGCAGAGCTCTTTCTAGTTCTTGCGCAATTCCTTTTGATTGCACCTGCTTTTACACAGTTTCTTTTGCACCTGTTTCCTATTTTCAAATAAAGAACAATTTGTTAGTTTGACTCAGTGGTTGGTTTTGCGGCCTTGATTTTCAACTACTTGATCTCAGTTATTTTGATGAAGGTCTCAACCACTTGCTTGCTTATTTTCTTGCTGGGGATTGGGTTTCATCTCTCATCCCCGGGACCTTGGCTTTCCAGATTCTACCAGGTCGATCGGTCACTTGGAACACAACATTTTTGTTTGGCTTTTGTAGGCCTTTCACTTGCCTTTCTTTTGGATTTATAGAGTATTGGGGGGAGTTTTGGCCCCTCAAATTCTGCTGCAACGGTTAGTCGCGTGGGACTTAACCTTTCCAATTTTATTTCGCCTTTATTGTATTTTCATTCCTAACTTTCTTCCAACTGTAACTTTGGGTCATTTGGAATATTTCGGCTTTTCAAACCCCGCCAAGATGGTTAGACATGCGGGGTCCATCCTTTCAACTTTATTTTCCTTCCTAGGCACTTCAATTTGATTTTCTCCTTTCAAGGTTTTGAGTTTGAATCATTAGCTATTGTTGCCCGTCGAGATCGACTCGATGCCCCCGACGAGGCTGGGTGCCTTTTGCATATTGACCCGTGTCAAATGAGAGTCCTACAAATCAGTCTTGCCATCTTTTCTTTGCCTTAGTTTAGGGACAGAGTTAGACCAAAAGAGATTCAGAAGAAAAATAAATGACAGAATGGACAACAAATTTCGAAATGAGGTGTCCCTTTCAGGGAAAGGAAAGAAAGACTTGTCTGGAGTGCATGTGGGCTTCAATGAACATGACATGCCCTTTGGACTTGATGCCTGATCCGTGTAAACCGTCTGACTCTAAGAAATTCATCATAACTATCACCTCGAGATTGAGAAACCTTGTCCGGACTGTGTTCATATCAGTGATCCGTTGTCCTTTTCGATTAGTGGCGCCCTTTGCGGGTTTTAACCGACAAACCTCTCTCATTTCTCTTCTTACTGTCGCCTTGTAGTTCTCCTTGCGAGTTTTCACTAACAAGACTCTCATTTTCAATTTCTCTACTCACCGTCGCCTTACAGTGCCTGTGTGGGTTTTCACCGATAAGACTCTCTCATTTTAATTTCTCTCATTGCTTGTATCTGCTCCGAACAACTGTATCCTCCAATTTTGGACATCTTTGTCGATAGATCGGAAGAACTTGAACAGGGTTTTTGGTGAAAATAATTTGTGTTGAATTACAACTTTGGAACCTTTAACGCGAAGTTATCACCAAACATATTACAACATCTGCCCCAGCTTAAACTCTTGGGGGAATGTGGATTTTTATTTTGGTGTGACTGAACCCAAGGGAGAGGCTGCCTACGTATCCTTTCTTTTTTCTCCAATAACATCTTCGAGTTCCAAAGAGGGTAATCCAAGAAGAGTAGCCGGCTCAAAGGGTTTTCAAAAGGGTTAATGTTGTTTGGGTAGCGAGAATGAAACCCTTCGTCATCCCAATCGGAGAAAACTTGAAAATTTATAGAGGATCAAACATAGTACCTTTTGACGGCATCTGCATTGACAGCCGTTTCGGGGTCATTTCCTTTGATGTCCCTCAGGTATAACGCTCCTTTTGGTAGAAATTTCCTTATGTATGGACCTTTCCAGTTTGGGGCTAATTTTCCTTTCGCTTCTTCGTGGTGTGGGAGGATACGTCTTAAAATGAGTTGCCCTACCTCGAAGTTCCTAGGGCGCACTTTCTTGTTGTAAGCGCGTCCCATTCTTTGATGGTATAATTGTCTGTGGCACACTGCGGCCATTCTTTTCTCATCAATCAGAGTTAATTGCTCCACTCGGGTCTCGACCCACTCATTGTCTTCAATTTATGCTTCGACAATAACCCAAAGGGAAGGAATTTCGACTTCAGCCGGTATTACGGCTTCAGTGCCATAAACCAATAGGTAAGGGGTAGCTCCCACCGATGTACGCACGATCGTGCGATATCCCAACAATGCAAAAGGAACCTTTTCCATGCCATTGTTTGGATGTTTGAATCATTTTCCTAAGAATTTTCTTGATGTTTTTGTTTGCTGCTTCAACGACGCCATTTGCTTTGGGCCGGTAAGGGGTCAAGTTGCGGTGTTTTATCTGGAATTGTTCACATACCTCCCTCATCAAGTTACTGTTTAGATTCGCGGCGTTGTCGCTAATGATATTTTTTAGGATACCAAAACGACAGATGATATTAGCGTGCACGAAATCCACCACCACCTTCTTAGTGACAACTTTGAACGTGACTGCCTCGACCCATTTCGTGAAATAGTCGACAACAACCAAAATGAATTTGTGCCCTTTTGAGAACTTTGGCTCGATTGGCCCAGCGACATCAATTCCCCTAGCAACAAATGGCCAGGGTGCCGACATAGGATGCAAATCTGAAGGTGGCGCATGGATCAGGTCGCCATGCATTTGACACTTATGGCACTTCCGGACGAAACCAAAACAATCTTTCTCCATGGTCATCCAATAATATCCAACCCGCAAGATTTTCTTTGCGAGGATGTACGCATTCATGTGGGGGACGCATACTCCTGAATGGACCTCGCCCATGATCCTTTCGGATTCTTTGGGGTCTACACATCTTAACAGATTTAGATCGGGAGTCCTTTTATACAGTACTTCCCCACTTAGGAAGAAACTGTCGGCGAGCCTTCGGATGGTTCTCTTTTGGTCTCCGTTGGCTTGCTCGGGATATTCTCTTGTATTCAAAAATCGTTTAATATCATGATACCATGGTTGGACATCGGGTTCTACTTCGACCGTGTTGCAATAACCATGTCTTTACTTGATTTGGATCTCTAATGGGTCTATGCGAACATTACCCGGATAGGACAGCATTGCAGCTAGGGTGGCCAGCGCATCAGCTAACTCATTGTGGCACCGAGGAATATATCTGAACTCGACGGCTTTAAAGCACTTACTAAGATTCCCCACATGCTGTCTGTAGGGAAGGAGTTTAACATCCCGAGTTTCCCATTCTCCCTGAGCTTGCTTAATGATCAAGTTGGAGTCTCCCATGATCAACAACTCCTCTACATCCATGTCAATGGCCACGTTCATGCCCATTATACAAGCTTCATATTTGGCAGTGTTGATTGTGCAGAAGAAACAGAGGCGGGCCATGTTGCCCTGTGGGTGAAATCAAGATTGCCCCTATCCCAATACCTTTCGCATTGGCTGCTCCATGGAAGAACATTTTCCAGGTGTCAGTGCCTTCCGAGATTACTTCGACGGAGTTGATTTCTTCATCCGAAAAAAAAGTGCTCAAGGGTTGGTATTCATAATCAACCAAATTTTCAGCCAGATGGTCGGCCAATGCTTGAGCTTTAATAGTTGTGCGAGTGACATAGACAATATCGAATACTGTGATCAAGATTTTCCATTTTTCTAATCTCCTGGTGGGCATTGGCTTTTGGAATATGTATTTCAAAGGATTGAGCCTCGTGATGAGGTAGGTGGTATAAGACAATAAATAATGTCGGAGCTTCTGAGCAACCCAAGTTAGAGCGCAGCAAGTCCTTTCTAACTGAGAGTACTTGGCTTCGTAGCTTGTAAACTTCTTACTTAAGTAATAAATGGTCTGCTCTTTCTTTCCGTTGCATCGTGTTGCCCGAGAACACACCCAAAGGAGTTTTCTAGCACCGTCAGGTATAGGAACAGAGGTCTCCCTTGTTCTGGTGGGACTAGCACTAGAGAATTTGACAGATATTCTTTGATCTTGTCAAAAGCGTCCTGGCATCGTCTGTCCATTTGATGGATGCATATTTTTTCAATAGCCTGAATATAGGCTCGCATGTGGAGGTCAACTGAGCGATGAACATGCTGATGTAATTCAACCTACCCAACAAACTCATGACTTCCTTCTTGGTTCTTGGGGGTGGGAAATCCTGGGTAGATTTTATCTTTGTTGGGTCCAGCTCGATGCCCTGTCGACTGACTATAAATCCCAGTAATTTTCCTGATGGAACTCCGAAAGCGCATTTGGCTGGGTTTAATTTTAAATTATATATGCGCAGGCGTTTGAAGAATTTCCTCAAATGTTGCACATGGTCACTTTGGGTTCTGGACCTAATGAACACATTATCCACGTACACCTCAATCTCCTGATGCATCATGTCGTGAAATATGGCGGTCATGGCCCTCATATAAGTCGCCCCAGCATTCTTTAAACCAAACGTCATGACCCTGTAATAGTATGTTCCCCAGGGTGTAGTGAAGGCTGTCTTTTCTGCATCTTCTTCATCCATCAACACCTGGTGATATCCGGCATAGCAATCGACAAAAGACTGTACCTCGTGTTTGGCACAATTGTCGAGTAGGATGTGTATGTTCGGTAGTGGAAAATTATCTTTGGGACTGGCTTTATTCAGTTCCCGGTAATCGACACATACTCGGACCTTTCCGTCCTTTTTAGGCAACGAAACCACATTGGCCAGCTAGGTGGTGTATTGGACCACTCCGATTACTCCGGCCTTTAGTTGTTTAGCGACCTCTTCTTTGACCTTGTCACTCATGTCTGTTTTAAATTTCCTCTGCTTTTGTTGGACAGGTGGATGACCAGGGTTGGTTGGCAATTTGTGTACCACCAAGTCCATACTTAGTCCGGGCATGTCGTCGTAGAACCAAGCAAATACGTCTTTGAATTCAAATAGGAGTTGAATCAAGGCGTCTCTAGTCCTTTCATTCGTGTGGACGCTTATCATGGTTTCTTGAATCCCTTCTTCATTGCCCAAGTTAACGGGTTCCGTTTCATAAGTTTGGCTTAGGCTTGTTCTCGAACTGTTCCAATTCTTGATTCATTTACCTAAAAGCCTCTTTTTCGTCATATTCCAGTTCTTGATTCATTATTTGAAGGTTAGACGACGTATTAAGACCAGAGCACGAAGTCCGCAAGCATGTCATGTTTTTTAAAGCCGCATTATTAGGACTGAAAAAATAAGAAAAGTAAACAAAAATCAGAAAGAATAGTAGACGATGAAATTTTCATTTCATTTCATTGAAATCTAACATAGGAGGGTTTACATCGAAATTTAAAGGCAAGAATTTAAAAACTTGAGTTACACCCTGAAATAACTCATAGTGCAGAAAGGATCGCAAAAGCTGAACTACCGGGACTCCCGCCGGACAGGGAATGGAGTAGCCTCCCAGTTTTGCAACTTTGCATCAGGCCCCATATACTGTACTTCGGCAGTGCTGGATCCCTCTCCTGGTTGGACCATATGGGCCTCATACAACATTTTCCTCATTGCTCCGCATATTTCTTCTCTTTCTTCGGCCGTGAAAATCTCTTCTTCTTCCACGTATTTTGGCTTAACAAATGATGCGGTGATGTGTGGGATCAGCTGAGGCAATACCCAACCAATTTTCTTGTGTTGGTCATCCCATTGTTCATCGTCGGGGGTAGCTTGAAATCCTATGCCAAAAAACTTTTTATTGGTAAGCAAAGTGACGGGTTCTTTAACACCTTGCAAGGACACACCGAGCCCTTTTCCAGGTGTGTACCCATGTTTGATCATGTCGTCGGTGACCATAATTGATGCGTTTGATAGGAAGGGTTGAGGGCTCTCGAAAGCCTGGTAGACTATGTGCTCGCTGCCCTCTCTTACTTCCAGGCATGGGGCTAATGGGTCCCTGTAAATAGATTGCTCGTCTTCCCCATGGACCACGATTTCCTGGGCCTCATATTCGAAGTTAACCATCTGGTGGAGAGTAGATGGCACTTCCCCTGCCGCATGGATCCAAGGCCTTCCCAGCAGATAATTGTAGGAAGTAACCATATCCATGACCTGGAATGTCACTTCAAAGTCTACAGGGCCGATTGTCAAGACCAAATCAATCTCCCCAATCGTGTCTCTCTTGATACCATCGAATGCACGGACGCACACATTGTTGGGTCTGATTCTTTTAGTCCCAATCATCATTAGAGGGCAAATATCAACCCCAGATCCACCGTCTATCATAACTCTCTTCACGTAGTATCCTTCACATTAACAGTTAGGTGGAGAGCTTTGTTGTGGGTGGCCCCTTCCGGGGGAAAATCATTCTTACTGAACGAAATTCAGTTGACCTCAAAAGATTGTTCTCCCATCCTCTCCATTTGCTCGAATGTGGTATTGGCCGGAACGTATGCTTCGTTGAAGGTTTTGATCAGGATCTTTTGATGCTCGTTTGAATTTACCAGCAAGGATAGAAGCGAGACCTGGGTGGGGGACTTTCTGAGCTCCTTGATTATGGTGTATTCATAGGTTTTCATATTCTTGAAGAATTCTTCTGCCTCTCCGGCACTGATCTGCCTTTTGGACCGAAAGGTTTTAAGCTTGCTTTTGTTTAGCTCTTCCGGGTCGAGGTATTTCACTGAAGAGTTTATATCGCCTACTTCCCCAGTAATCTCTTTCCCTTTGTATGTCACCACCGTCCTGCGGTAATTCCATGAGACGATAGTAGTATTCTTCATGGGAGTTTGCGACGCACGGCTAATAACCACGGGCTCATTCAGCTTGGGTGAAATTATTTTCCCTCGCCGCATACGTCCCCTTCAGGGCATACATTTTTGAGCCATTCATTATTGCCTTGTTGAATTGTAACCTTCTGGGAGGGCTCAAGACACTTTGTTCATTCTTGTGTGCCTTGGGGATGTAAAGAACGGTGTATTTAGAGGGTCCCTTATTTGTTCCAGTCTCAGCCTTTTTCGTGACCTGGGGGACGGGGTTACGCTTTCTCATCACCTTGACTATTTTGGGTGCCGTCTTGGGTTTTCTTTCTTCATCTGCGATGGTGATGATGGCCTTTAGAGCTGGATCGAAATACTGGTCCTCACAAATCATACCGATGACGAGCCCATGATTGTGAGCGGGCAGTGGATTGTTCGTCACATTGGGAGCTTCTTCGTCTCTCAAAACCACTTTATTTTGTTCTATAAGACTTTCCACTGCCCTTTTGAGGGTCCAGCAATCCTCTGTGTCGTTCCCTTCTGCTCCGGAATGGTAAGCACAACTGGTACCCCGTATATATGATGGTGATTGGGGATTCTTCCCGTTTGGAGGCACGAGTTGCAGGAGTCCCATCTCGACCAACTTTTGGAAGAGGCTGGAATACGGCTCTCCGATGGGAGTGAAATTATGTCTCCTTGGTGGTTCTCGGGGATAGGCATTGTACGGGTAGCTGTTTTGAGGAGGGCGTTGATTATATGGAGCTGGGGGACGATGGTTATTTTTTGGGGTGGAGTTCTATTCTGATTGTATTGTTGTGGTGGCCTGGGATGTGGCTGAGCGTTCATTACCGCATAGGGAAAAGGGGGCGAAGCATAAGTTGTATCTTGGTGAGGATAGTAATGTTGGGAAGCTTTGGGAAATGGGCTTGGGTATTGTCGAGGTTTTCTGACATCGGAAACCATCATGGCCCCTTCTTCTTTCTTTCTCCTATTGGCTGCAACCCCGGATCCGCTTTGGATGGCCTGAGAGGTTGCTCTTATGGTAGATTGGCTCAGGATACGACCAGTTTTTAGACCATTCTCCACCATTTCTCCAATTTTAATTTCTTCCGTGAATGGTTTGCCCATGGCGGACATCATATTTTGGAAGTAATCAGCTTCCTGTGCTTGTAGAAAAACGCTGACCATTTCAACCTCATCCACAGAGGTTTGACCCTGGAGGCTTGCTCGCGCCATTTGATGGCGTACTCTCTGAAAGTCTCTGAGGGTTTCTTTTTCAGATTAGAGAGTGATTTCCTATCGGGAGCGATGTCCACATTGTATTGGAATTGTCGGACAAAGTCCCATGCCAAGTCATCCCGTATGTGCCAACGGGATATATCCTGGTCCATGTACCATTCCGATGCAATCCCCGTCAAGCTTTCTCCAAAATATGCCATGAGAAGTTCCTCCTTCCCACCTGCTCCCCTGATCTGGTTGCATTACCTTTTTAGATGGGCTATGGGGTCTCCATGTCCGTCATATTTTTTGAACTTGGGGGTTTTGAACCGAGAGGCAGATGGACGTGCGGGAACATGCACAAATCTGCATAGGGGACACTTTTCTGCCCGCTTAGCCCCTGTATATTTTTGAGGCTCTGTTCAATACTCTTCATTTTTCGAGTTATTTCTTCGCTCTCGAAGCTTTTCTTCCTGTCCCAAAATGAACTCAGGCTGAGTTTGTTGGGGATATGCATTGGGAGTAGCATAAGCGGTATCCTGATGGACGGATGGTGTTTGGAATGTGAATGTTGGCGGCTCGAAACTTGGCCCGGAGATAGTTGGTGGGCTCGTGGCGGAGATTGGTGGTGCGGTGAAAAGGTTGGAAGACACACCAGAAAACAAAGCCTGGGGCGAACCTCAGAAGGCCTTCCGGGAAAGTTAGCCGACATAGTTGGATATCCAAATGGCGTGGTTGGATAGCTTATGGGGATGTTGGACGTCCCTCCTGCCCTGGGGATTATCTCTGGGAAACCCGGGATGGTACTGGGCGGTTGCCTACCATTGGACCATGCGTCCCACATTTCCAGCATGTGGAAACACAGAGTCCTGTTCTCTTCAGTTGTTGCTGACTCAGATGTTGGGATGGTTGGATCAACATAACCTGTTGATCATCTTCAGACACTAGCGTAACCCCAGTGATCTCTTTTCCCCAGGCAAAAGCATAACTTGATGACCTCCGCAGACACCGGCATAAGCTGGCGATCTTCCTGACAACAGCATAACATGTTGATCATCTTCAGACACTGGCGTAACCCCAGTGATCTCTTTTCCTTAGGCAACAGCATAACCTGTTGACCTCCCCAGACACCGGCATAACCTGGCGATCATCCTGACAATAACATAACCTGTTGATCATCATCAGACACTAGCATAACCCAGTGATCTCTATTTCAGGCAACAACATAACCTGTTGATCATCATCAGACACTAGCATAACCCAGTGATCTCTATTTCAGGCAACAACATAACCTGTTGACCTTTCCAGACCCCGGCATAACCTGGCGTTCTTCCTGACAAAAGTATAACCTGTTGATCATCTTCAAACACTGGCATAACCCAGTGATCTCTATTTCAGGCAACAACATAACTTTTTGACCTTTCTAGACACCAGCATAGCTTGGCGATCTCCCTGACAACAACATAACCTGTTGATCATCTTCAGACACTGGCATAACCCAGTGATCTCTTTTTTTAGGCAACAGCACGACCTGTTGACCTTTCCAGACACCAGCATAACCCGGTGATCGTTTCTTCTCCAGACACTAGCATAACCCCAGTGATCTATTTTCCCCAAGCAACAGCATAATCTGTTGACCTCCCCAGACACCGGCATAACCTGGTGATCTTCCTGACAATAGCATAACTTGTTGATCATCTCCAGACATTGGCGTAACCCAGTGATTTTTTTTGTGAAAACAACATAACCTGTTGATCCTTCCCGAGACACCGGCATAACCTGGTGATCTCTTCTTGACGACAATACGAGTTGTCGATATTTTCCACCATTGGGTCCCCAATCCCTAGTTGATTTCACCTTTTAGGCATAGGTTATCCACCCCCTAGTCGGCATTCACTCCGGGTACACAGTTCCCGGCCTTTTATTGCTTTCAATAATAAAATAGCATAGATTTTATTACAATAACTCACGAAATTTTTCTAGTGAAAACTGGGGCAGAAAATTTCGTTCGTTTGTTTTGATTTTGTGCATATTACGTTTCTAGAACATTTGAACTCAAGATGACCAAAAGAAGAAGTTTCAATCCAAAATAACAAAACAAAAGAAGAGAGAGAAGATTGAATCCAAAAGTGTACAAACGGGGAATATGTGGACTATTCAGGATGAGATTGAAGTCATCCGTCCAGTATATCCCGCTTTGATCCAAGGAACGACAAGACAAAACCAGCACCTTCGACTAACAAGCTTCAGGATCCAGGTCAGAGTAAGCAAAAGATCAAGACTCAAGACCAAGTCCTAGATAGGAATCTTGTAATTTAGCAGCTGATAGGTTTTAGTTAGTCCTTCGTTTTGTACTTGGGTGTAATAAGGAAATGAGCAGCAGTAACACTAGCAACTGTAGTGAAACCACAGTTACTCGGTAGTCCCAGCTACAAAAACTTTCAGAACTACACTGACCTGATTCCTTTATAGCCAAAGATATGTAGGCAACCTTTGAAGCAGCGCTTGGTCAAACCTTTCAAAAACGCTTTGCAACGGAGCAATGTGAATGGGTAGAGTCGCTTATGATTTCTCACTTTTTATTTGCCCGAAAAATCTTCGTGTTTCCGAGCAAAGAGGGGCAGCTGTGAGCATGTGATTTTTCACCCACCATATACTCCTACAAAATTGGATAAGTAACTTAACCTTTCAAAAATCTGGGGTAGTGGATAAAGTTGTTAATGCTCGTTTTGTTGATTGGGGTGTATTACAGTTCTCAATTATACATTACCCACTCAATACCTCTAGGTCAGAGAGTGGTTTTGCCCAATCTGGCTTTCTCAAGACCAAATGGGTATCATCAAAACAGTTGATAAGAGCTCAAGTTCGGTTATTACTATCTCTATGTTGAACCCTTTATTTGGATTAATAAATCTCTCAATTGACCCAATTCCTTGTTTGCTAAGTTATTCTAGACTAGGTCACTCTTTCTCAAATAGAGACTAAGTCAAATAAGCATGACGTAATATTTGCAACCATTAATTTTACAATTAAAGCATGAACTAAGCTAAATAATCAATACCCAATCATAAACAAGCACTAAATTAGATACCCATAAGGTTTACACACTAGGGTAGTGTCACAACCCTAGTAAAGGTCTAGGTACTCATAATGGGATATGAAGAAAATAAGGAAGAAAACTAATTAAACTCTTAATGGAAGCTTAAAATGATTAAATATAATGTAAACGTAAAACTTCCTAAAGTAGTAAAGAAAAACGGCTACAACAACTTCAGAGGTTCAAACTTGACATAATTTTGTGAAACTCGTCTATTTATACAAGGTTGAAAATCTCGGACAAAAATGCCCCTCGGGAGGTTCTGCGGCCACGCAATTCCATGTGCGGTCCGCAGATTTCTTTGTCTAGCAGGAAGTGGAGTTCTGCGGCCGCACATTTTTGAACTACGACTGGGAGGCAATCTTCTGCGGCCGCACATTTCTCGACTGTGGCCGCAAGAAAACTCTTCTCCGTCCGCACAACTCTTATGCGGTTTGCAATTAACAAAGGCTCCTGAACTTGGTCTTTTTGCATACTCTCTAATCTTCGACTCTTAGCCTAGTTTTGCGGTCGCACGATTCATGTGCAGTCCACACTTTGCACAATGTTCTGCTAAACCCTTCTTCTTGGTTTGCAGTCGTAGATGGAATAGTGATGTAATCATTGTTTCCACTTATCTCATTTAAAATTATCAATGAAAAAAAACTTGCTTCGTTTCTAAATGTGCCAATTTTAAATGTATGTCAAACATCTACAATTTAGGCCTACCTCCGGTAATGAGAGGTCCCCATGAATTCTAGGAAAACGCGCTAGTCTTAATGCGTGAATTAATTACTCTGTGTGATTTCCTACTCGTAAAAATGAAGAAACTGAATCCTTTTTCCTTTTTCTTTTCTTTATTCTTATTTTTTCTTTTTCTTTATTATTACCCCCAAAAGAAAAGAAAGTTGGTTTCTGTCGACCTGAAACTAGCGGAACCACCTATAATCTAAGATCAAAGGGAAAGATGACAACTACAGAAAACTCGGCTGAACATGCTTTATTCATAGCTGACAGCCACGGGGTAACCCACGGAGAAGGACGATACCAAGAATAATGAACGCGTGGCCAGGATGGCCTAGGAAACGGAGTCTCTAAGGGACGAAGTACAACACATTAGGGAACTAACATATTTGGCTGTGACAACGCTTCCTCAACCACCTCATTTTCCTTCTTTGGATTCAATTCCTGACCACTTTCCTTCCACATCATGCCAAAATAACAACACCCCAACTTCAATCCCTACCACCCGAGTCATACCTCTAGTAACCCCCACAAACTCACCAAATCCCCCTATCCACACTCCCTACGCACCACAATATTTTCAGACACAACAAAACCTACCTATCACCACCAATAAAACTCACACCCCTCCTCGTGACATATTCACTTTTACCACTCACCCAAATCAGCACATACCTATGGAACATACTGCCACTCATGAGTGATATGTTCCCCTTGTATATGACATTTCTGAACCTACCTTTACAGTGCCTATCACGGTCAGGGTGCCTTATGAGATTGACCAATATGTCGAGATGGAAAGGGAAGCCAGGCGTAAGGAAGAGGAATCAGTATCTGACCAGATACAAACCTTGAGAAAACAAATGAAGAACCTCCAAGTTCCTCGAGGAAGAGAAATTTTGGACAACGAGGATCTGTGCATCAATCTGGATGTGGATACGCTACCAGGGTATAAACCTCCAAAGTTCGATATCTTTGATAGAATGGATGACACCTAGGCTCATTTGAGGGCATACTGTGAAAAGTTAGTCGGAGTGGGATGAATGAGAAGCTCAGGATGAAGTTATTTATAAGGATCTTGACGAGAGAAGCAATCACATGGTGTACTCAACAAGATCCGTGAAACTAGAGAACTTGGTAATATATGGCATAGGACTTCATGAATCGCTTTCGATTCAACACATAGATCACTTCCAATAAGTTCTCATTGGTTAACATGCAGAAAAGACCATCCGAGTCATTCCAAAAATATGCAAGTCGGTGGAGGTCAGAAGTACCCAGGGTTCAACCTCTGCTGGACGACAGTGAATTAACCAAGAAATTTCCCCGAGCTGGTCAAGATGGGAGATTTCTTGGAAGAGGGTATAAAATCTGGAAAAGTACAATCCATGGCAACATTTCAAGCAGCCATAAAGGCGATCCGATAAGGGTCGATCGACAGCAGAAAGAAGAATAAAGAGGAGGTCTCAGCAGTCTTCCCTTACTATCAACCTAACCCACATCACGGAAACACTTCATATTCCCCAAACAATCACTCACCACCATCCACTTATGGTCCAATCTATAACACCTAGCCATATTATCATCCTCAACCACAATACAACCCTCCTCGAGTCAAGAACAACCCGAACCCACAACGGCCATATGATCTTGTCCAACCCACTACTCACCAAAACCGACCCACTTATGCACCACACCCTCATCCCAATTTTGAAGAGACGGGTCCTAGAAATTATAGCCCGATTGCTGAGCCTCTGGCCCAATTGTTTGAGAAATTGAGAAGAGCAGGATTGATACATCCAATGGAAGGAAGGTTCCTCAGTATCCCTCCAAATAATTTGATTCAACTAAAAGGTGTGTATACCATTCCAATGTGCTGGGCATGATACTGAAGATTGTTTTAAGCTGAAAAATAATATTGAAACACTGATCAAAAGTGGAGCTATTCAGTGCACTCCAGTGCCGCCAAATGTGAATCGCAATCCACTTCCAAATCACATAAATCATGGGTCAACATGATCACATTGGATGAAGAATATGACCTAAAGGTAACGATTGTCACTATAGGAATTGCATAAGCTGCCAGGATCCCTCCTCAAAGAACTCCAATGATTATAGTACAAATGAGACCTACAGTGATAGTTCAGACTTATCAGCGACAACCTTTCGGTCCTACAGGGGACGAAGAGAGTCAGGAATATAAAATAGTCTCATGGACGTACTAGCATAAGTGGAAGGCCAAAATGACAGACTCTGCCGCAGCCCATGGTATGACTAGGTCCGGAAGATGCTACGCTCCTTAATATGCCAATCGAGGGAACTTAGTAAGAGAGAAAATTCAAAGAGGGACCATAACAGACCCAGATGCCGCCGAGTTCTGGAAGAGAATGTCGACGAAAGAGTACTTTGTGAAGGAGCAGCTGAAGAAAACTCCAGCACATATATCAATCATAGACTTGTTGATGAGCTCCTACAGTCATAAGGATTCCCTGTTGAAAGTACTAAGTAGGATAAGGGTACCAAGAAACACCACCAGTGAGGCGCTTGCCGCGACAATTGGGAAAATGATCGAAGAAATATGATCACTTTAAGAAGAGACGAGCTTCCTGTCGAAGGCGCAAGTCACAACAAAGATTTGCGTATCACTGTCAAATGTGGGGACAAAGTGCTGTCTGGAGTGCTTCTCGATAGAGATTCAGGAGTCACGATTTGTCCTCTCTCAACCCTACGGTAGTTAGGAATCCATTTGACGGAAGTAAAGGAAAGCCATGTGAGGGTAAGGGACTTTGATGGTTTGCAAGTAATGGTTAAATCTTCTTCCTACAACATACTGCTGGGAAGGCCCTGGATACACATGGAAGGGGCCATCCCATCCATCCACTTTACACTAATGCATGAAATTTGAGTGGGTACGTCAGGAGATCGTGGTCCACGGCGAGTGGGGTCACTCCGCTTATTTGGAGCATATTGTTCCATTCATTGAAAGGCTAAACTGAGTTGCTTTCCATGCAGTGGAAATCATGCAAACTACAAAAATAGAAGAGACTGAACAAAACTTGAGAATGCAGTCGCGGTATAGATCCAAGATGGCTATGAGGGAGATGATGAAAGATGGATACAGGCTAGGAACAGGGCTGGGAGCCAGGTCGAACAGCACCACTGATCCAATTGAACCTAATGGACAGAAAAGAAGGACCGACATAGGATATCATCCTCCTGTGGGGAAAGCTCATCCCACTAGCTCCGGGAAAAAAGTTCTTGTGAGAGAGCATGTTTCAAGTCCGGGTCAGGGTTCATCACCAGAAGATGATAGCATCGATGGGATGGCAAAGTTGTTCATGAATATAATCGAAGAATGTTGTGAAGGGAGTAACATCAAGTCACCGACTATCAGAGATGCCAAAACAGGAGAAGAGCTACAGAGTTGGACCGCCAGTCCATCTTTGGTTCGCTGGAAGTCTTGGTAGTATAGAAATGTAAAGGTTTTCTTTTGAAAAGCGCAAGGTTAATTGAGGCATGCACCATGTCTGTACCTTTTTGTCATTTTCCTCTTTTGAACGCTTAAGGCATTCCTCTTTTGATGAAATAAGAAGAATAATTTTCTCAAAATATTACAACTTTACTTAACTCTTCATTTATACTTAGCTTTTCTTTTCAGTAATCAAAATTCTTAAAACCCTCCTTACGCGGTTGTGATATGTAAAAAAACCGTCAAGCACAAAAACCCAAATTACGAGGAGTATGATGAGAATATGATGACAGAAAAGCTCCCACAAGAGACCCAATAGCTGGAGAGTCAGAAAAAGCCCAACCTCGAAGAAACAGAAGTGGTCAACCTTGGAAGTGAAGAAGACATGAAAGAAATCATAATCAACATTCATCTAGAAGTCGAGTAGAAGGAAAAGCTAGTTGAGCTCCTCCAAAATTCATCAATGCGTTTGCATGGTCTTATGATGACAAGACGGGATTAAGCATTGATATTGTCTTGCATGAGGAAGAAACCCAAAAATTTCAAACCTGATTAAAGTTTGAGGATAGAGGAAGAAGTGACCAAGCAGATAGAGGAGAATGTGGTATGCGTCACCAATATCCCAGCTGGTTGGAAAATATCTTCCCAGTGCCCAAGAAAGACGTAAAGATCAGGATATGCGTGGACTACAGAGATCTCAACAAAGTTATTACAAAGGACGATTTTCCTCTGCCAAATATCCACATCCTCATCGACAACTGCGTGAAGCATGAACTGCAGTTGTTTGATGATTATTTTGTTGGGTACCGCCAAATCTTGATGCATGAGGAAGATGCAGAGAAGAAAACCTTCACCATACCTTGGGGAGTCTACTGCTAAAGAGTCATGTCGTTCGGTCTCAAGAAAGTTGGTGCCACCTACATGAGGGCCATAACGATCTTTTTTCATGACATGATTCATAAGGACATCAATCGCATCATAGCCCAGTCCACGGTAATCTGTGAACCCATTTTCAAGTTGCTGAAAAAGGATGTTGCCACAAAATGGACAGCAGAGTTCAAGAAAGCCTTCGACAGAATCAAGGAGTATCTGTCAAATCCACCAGTGTTGGTTCCCCCCAAGTCCAGGAAGCCATTGTTACTATATCTATCCATTTTAGATAACGCCTTCAGTTGTGTATTGGGTCAGCATGACGAGACTGGAAGAACAGAGCAGGCCATCTACTACTTAAGTAAGAAGTTCACGCCATGTGAGGCTAAATAAACTTTGGTAGAACGCACTTGTTGCGCTCTGAATTGGATTTCCCATAAAATAAGGAATTATATGTCAGCATACACTACACATCTGATATCTTGGCTAGACCCGCTCAAGTACATTTTCCAGAAGACGAAGCCTACCGGAAGTCTATCTAAATAGAAAATTCTCCTCAGCCAATTTAACAATGTGTACATAACTCAGAAGGCTATCAAGGGGCATGCTTTAACTGACCACCTCGCAGAGAATCTGGTGGATGGGGATTACGAGCCACTCATTACGTATTTTCCCAACGAATAAGTATTACTTGATGGAGAAGATATTGTAGAGTCGTACCCTGGATGGAGGATGTTCTTCGATAGAGCAGCAAACTTCAAAGGAGTTGGAATTGGGGCAGTCATGATTTTGGAATCTGGACGGCACTATCCAACATTGGCAAAGATAAGATTCCCTTGTACCAATAATATGGCTGAATACGAAGCATGCATCCTTGGGATCAGAATGGCAGTCGATATGAATGTCAAAGAACTCTTGATCATAGGGGATTCTGATCTATTGATATACCAACTACAAGAGGAATGGTCCACCAAAAATGCCAAGATCCTTCCGTACCTACACTGCGTAAAGGAGTTATGCAAGAAATTCACCAAGATTGAGTTTAAGCATGTACCCAAGATTAAGAATGAGTTCGTTGACGCCCTTGAAACTTTATCATCTATGATTCAGCATCCAGTCAAGAACTATATCTACCCTATCAAGATTAGGGATCAACATGTCTATTGCGTCCATGCAGATAAAGATCCAGATGGTAAACCATGGTATCACGACATCAAAAAATTCCTTGCAAATAGAGAATACCCGAAAAATCCTTCAAATTGTCAAAAGCAATCCCTCAGGAGATTGGCAAACCACTTTTTACTCAACGGGGAGGTCCTACACAGGAGGACCCAAGATTTAGGTTTCTTGAGATGTGTAGATGTTGCCGAGGCAACCGGGATATTGGAAAAAATACATGTAGGAACGTGCAGACCCCACATGAATAGGTTCACAATAGCCAAGAAGATATTGAGAGATGGATACTTCTGGATGACTATGGAAAGTGACATCCGCTATTTACAGAAGTGTCACCAGTGCCAGGTTCACGGGGATTTCATCCGAGTTCCGCCAAATCAGTTTAATATGATGGGTTCACCCTGGTCATTCGCCCCTTGGGGCATAGACGTGATTGGACCTATAGAGACCGCCATATCAAATGGGCATCACTTCATCTTGGTAGTTATTGACTATTTCACTAAATGGGTTGAAGCATCTACTTACAAGGCCTTCACAAAGAAGGTAGTGGCAAATTTTGTCCGCAACAACATTGTCTGCAGATTTGGAATACCGGAGTCTATCATCACTAACAATGCCGCTAACCTCAACAGTGACCTCATAAGAGAGATCTGAGAAGTTCAAAATCATCCACCACAATTCCACAACCTATAGACCACAAATGAATGGGGAATTCGAGGCAGCCAACAAGAATATCAAGAGGATTCTATGAAAGATAGTAGACAAACATAGGCTATGGCATGAGAAATTATCTTTCGCCTTACTGGGTTATCGCACCACCATGAGAACATGCACTAGGGAAACACCGTACATGTTAATATACAACATTGAAGTTGTGAAACCCCGGAGGTAGAAATACCATCTTTAAGGGTCATTCAAGAGGCCAATTGGACGACAAAAAGTGGATACAAGTCAGGCAGGAGAAACTCATGCTCATCGATGAGAAAAAAATGGATGCGGTATTCCATGGCCAACTATATTAAAACTAGATGGCCAGTGCATCTAACAAGAGAGTGAAGCCTCACCAGTTCACACCGAGGTAGTTGGTCTTCAATAAAATCTTTCCTTGCCAAGGGAAAGCCAAAGGAAAGTTTGTACCAAACTGGCAAGGTCCTTACGTGGTTCACCAAGTATTGTCAGGTGGAGATTTGATCTTGGCAGAAATGGATGGAAGAATCAACACGAAGCCCATCAACTTAGATGTAATCAAGAGATACTATGTTTGAAGATAAATAGAGTTAGTTTTTTGATATAATAGAACTGCGAACCTAGCTTCCCACTGAGGGATACATAGGCAACCCATGTAGGGTTTGGTTTTGGTCTCAACTTTTGTTTGTAATAGAAAAAGCAAATGCCACTTTTGTATGTTGCTCCGAAACTACGCTGACTTGATTTCCTTGGAAAGGAATACATAGTCAATCCTCATCAGATTCAGTCGTCTTTTGTAATTGAACTACATCCTGGCTTGATTCCATTTGGATATGTAGGAAGTCTGAGTTAGACTCGGCCATTTCATTCTTAATCTCATTATTTTTGCATGTTTTTTAATTGAACTACGTTCTGACTTGATTTCATTTAGATACATAGGTTTCCTGAGTCAGTCTCGGTCATCTTCATCATATTTTATCATCATCCACGAACTATGTGTAGACCTGATTCCGTTTTGGATATGTAGAAAACCTAAAAGGGTCGGTTAGAAGCTTAGAAAAACCTTTGTAATGCATTAGTTTGAATTAGAATGCGGACGCAACGACAAGCAGTCATGTTGTCAAAAACATCACAGAAGGTCGACATCAACGGGATAAAGTTTCCAATAAGAGACGCTTATATGTGGAGAACTTCTCGTAATATGTCATAATCTGGAACGGCGTCATTTTCCTTAAAAACAAAGTATTTTCAAAATGTTTTCTAAATACATTTATTTGTTCCACCTACCAAACTTCAAGGTGCAACCATGTCAGAGGCCAGGGCAAACCAACAATGTAGTTGACACAAACAAACTTCTCCGCTCCCACTAAGAATTTTTCTTTGAGTGCAGGGTCAATAGGAAGCAAGGAAATGTTGAGACCACACTGGGGCAAATGATAGATCTGCCACCTTCCTAAGATTATCTCTCTTTATCCTTTGCTTGAATTTTTCTAGTACATCTAAGGATAATCTTTGAATCCTTTGCAGGTACCTCGAAGTCAGACCACTGATACCAAAAAGGCATTATATATAGCAAATTGTCTGCTCAAACAATCAAAGAATCTTGTACAAAATGAATTATTGGTTTCACCAGTTGAAACCCTGAATATAGCAAACTGTCTGCTCAACTAATCGGAGAACCTTGTGCAAACGAGCCATCGGCTTCACTGTCACGACCAAATTTAACCCTCCAAATGGTGTCGTGACGGCACCTAGTCTTTATGACTAGGTAAACCTAATATTACGGAAAAACTTAAAGAAATCCAAATGATAAAAGATAAAACACCATATTATAAATAACGAAAATAGTGTTTCTCAGCATATACAAAATAATTTCCCAAGACCCATAATGTCGCTAAATCACAAGCTTCTATAATCTATGTAGCTCTATACAAAAGTCTGAAGATAAATAAAGAAGTATCTAGGCGAGGGAGTAGAAGGGGACTCCAAGGATCTACGGACGCAAGTAGAAGTACCTTGAAGTCTCCTGGAATCAGCAACACGCACTAACCTCGAGGCTGATAGCTCGTACCTGGATCTGCACACGAAAAAATGTGCAGGAAAGGGCATGAGTACACCACAATTATACCAGTAAGTGCCAATCCTAACCTTGGTCGAGTAGTGATGAGGTCAGGTCAAGGCTCTACCGGAGTAAATATAATAAATTAAATAGTAAGATATATACATATAAATTTACCATAAAACAATTAAAGAAATTCACAAAACTTACAGTTATGGGAGCCCTCGGCTCAGAACAAGGTAAACACAATAGGAAATCTCCCGGGATACCATCCCGTAGTTCTGAATGATTATGCAACACAGGGGGATATCCTGGAATACATCTGTAGTCCCAAATGTAAATATGCAGTGTTGGGGGATCTCCCGGAATACGTTTGTATTCCCAAAATAAATATGCAAGGCAGGGGGATCTCCCGGAATATGTTTATACTCCCAAACTAAATATGAAGTGCTGGGCGATCTCCCGGAATACGTCTGTAGTCCCAAAAGTAAATATGCAGAACATGTGGGGGATCTCCCAGAATATGTCTGTAGTCCCAAAGTAAATATGCAGTGCAAGATAAAATGATAGATATGGCATCGAGTTATACAGTTTAGACTAAACACAGATAAGGGGAAATAGGGATCGATTTAAGCATGTCGCACAGAATGTCAAATAGGCAGTTAAAACACGTAAGCAGGCTTCCCTAATCTAAAATAAGCAATTAAACATAATAGTGCAGTTTAATTAGGGAAAAACAGCTTATGACTTAGAAAGGAAAAACAGGATTTTTTTGCAACAATATCCCGTGTACGTACTCATCATCTCACGTACACAGCGCTCACACATCAAATAAAACCAACATCCTAAGGGCAAGTTCCCCAACACAAGGTTAGGCAAGCCACTTACCTCGAACCGCTCAAGTAAATTCAATATCACGCTCTTGCCACGAGTATCCAACTCCGAATGGCCCAAATCTAATCAAATCAATTGTATAATATAAATAATACTACAAGTAACTACTTTGGCAAATGATTCGAAGCTAATGAATGACAATAGGAAAAACGCCCAAAAAGTCTCCCCGAGCCCACGTCTCGGAATCGGGTAAAAATCGTAAATTATGAATACCCATTCACTCACAAGTTCACTCGAACAAAATCATCCAAATCTAACGTCTAATTCCCATTCAAAGCTCAGATTTTCAGTTAGGGAACCTTTTCCCCCATTTCCAAACTTCTACCCTCAAATTCCTTAATTAGACGAGGAAAACAATAGTAAATTAATGCAATATGATCAAAATAGAGTTAAAATTAGTTACCCAATAGTTCTCCCTCAAAATCCCTCAAGAAATCGTCTCTCACCAAGATCTAAATCAAATTTTGTGTTATGCAATTTCAAACCCTCGAAATCCTCTTTTCTGCCCAGTGATATCTGCATCTGCGCTCATAGGGACGCATCTGCGGTCCCGCACCTGCAGAAAAATCATCGCGGGTGCGAAGGTCACTTATCCGGGATGGGGCCGCATCTTCTGTCACTGGGCTGCATCTGTCGTTCTGCACCTGCGGTCCCTGCTGCGTATGTACATTTCCACTTCTGCGGTGACCCAGCCGCTTCTACGGCACCGCACCTGCGATCCAATATCCGCAGGTGCGAAACTCAACCGAGACTCCCGGGACCTCAACCAAACATACCAACCATTCCTAAAACATCATTCAAACTTAGTCAAGCCTTCAAACCACATCGAATAACATCAAAAACATGAATTAAGCACAGATTCAAACCTAAGAACTTAAGATTTACAAAATTCTACAAACAATACCGAAACGCATCAAACCCTAGTTCGAATGACCTCAAATTTTACGCACAGGTTACAAATGACACTATGAACCTATAGAGACTTCTGGAATTCCATTCTAAGGTTGATATCAAATTTCCACTACCTTCCAAAATCGCCGAAAATCCAACTTTCGACAATTCAAGCCTAAATCCACTACATACCTCCAAAACACACTCCAGACGCGCTCCTAAGCCCAAAATCACTCAACATAGTCAACGGAATTCCATTATGGATCTGCCTTCACACAGTTCCAACTACGGTCCAAATTCTAAGGCTTAAACTAACATCTAGGGACTAAGTGTCCCAAAACTCTCCGAATTCCATAACCAATCACTCCGGCAAATACCAAAAGCCAAAAAAAATGTGGGGAAAAAAGTTATTAGGGGATCGGGGCTCTAACTCTCAAAATGACCGACCGGGTCGTTACATTCTCCCCCTCTTAAAACAATCATCGTCCTTGAACGAGTATAAAAACATACCTGAAGCTGTGAGAAGATGAGGGTAACGGCTGCGCATATCCTGCTCGGTCTCCCAAGTCATCTCCTCGACCGGATGACCCCTCCACTGGACGTTTACTGAAGCAATATTCTATGACCTGAGCTTTCTGACCTTCCTGTCCAAAATGGGTACTGGCTCCTCAACATAAGATAGACCCTTTGCCCAACTGGACTGAGCTAAAATCCAATACATGAGTCGGATCACCGTCATACTTCTGGAGCATAGAAACGTGGAAGACCGGATGAGCTCCTGCTAGGCTGGGAGGCAAGGCAAGCTCATAAACAACCTCCCCAACATGCTGCAATATCTCAAAAGGACCAATAAAACTCGGGCTCAGCTTGCCCTTCTTCCTGAACCTCATGATGTTCTTCAAGACCCGCTCTCCATCTGTAAATGCCAAATCACGAACCTTCCGGTCCGCATAACTCTTTTGTCTGGACTGGGCTGTGAAAAGTCTATCCTGAATCACCTTCACCTTATCCAGGGCATCCTGGTCTAAATCTGTACCCAACAATCGGGCCTCACCCAGCTCAAACCATCCCACTGGGGACCGGCACCGCCTACCATACAAAGCCTCATACGGTGCCATCTGAATGCTGGACTGGTAATTGTTGTTGTAAGAAAATTCTGCAAGTGGCAAGTATTGGTCCCATGACCCTCCGAACTCCATCACACAGGCGTGGAGCATATCCTCAAGAATTTGAATCGTGCGCTCGGACTGCCCGTCCGTCTGAGGATGAAAGGTTGTGCTCAGCTCCACCCTAGTACCCAACTCTTGTTGTACGACTCTCCAGAACCGTGATATGAACTGTGTACCTCTGTCTGTAATGATGGATACTGGGATACCGTGAAGGTGGACGATCTCTCTGATATAAATATCATCCAATCTCCTTGAAGAATAAGTGGTCAACACTGGAATAAAATGAGCTGACTTGGTCAGCCGATCCACAATCACCCAAATAGCATCGAACTTTCTCAAAATCTGTGGAAGTCCGACTACAAAGTCAAAATACACCCGGTCTCTGATGCTCATATTTAACTTGCTGACATTTGAGACACTTGGCCACAAACCCAACTATATCCTTCTTCATCCTCTTCCACCAATAGTGTTGTATCAAATCCTGGTACATCTTCGCGGCACCAAGATGAATGGAGTACCGTGAGCTGAGGGCCTCCTCAAGAATCAACTCCCGGCCCCCATCTACATTGGGCACACAATTCCGGCCCTGCATCCTCATCACAAATAGTCACATCTCTAGTATCACCTCGCCGGACCCTATCCTGAAGAACCAGAAGGTGTGGATCATCATATTGGCGCTCTCTGATATGATCATAAAGAGAAGACCGAGCAACCACGAACACTAACTCGGCTAGGATCTGAATTATCCAATATCACGAACTGATTGGCTAAGGCCTGGACATCCAATGCTAAGGGCCTCTTAGCTACCAGAAGATATGCCAAACTCCCTAAACTCTCCGTCCGGCGACTCAAGGCATCATCCACTACATTGGCCTTCCTCGAGTGGTACAATATAGTGATATAATATTCCTTAAGTAGCTCTAACCACCTCCGCTGACGAAAATTAAGGTCTTTCTTCCTGAACAAGTGCTGCAAACTCTGGTGATCAGTGTAGATCTCACAAGGAACACCATACAAATAATGACGCTAGATCTTCAGGGCGTGAACAATAGCTGCTAACTCGAAATCATGGACAAGATAATTCTTCTCATGCACCTTCAATTGTCTAGACGCATAGGCAATCATCCAACCGTCCTGCATCAATACCTCTCCACCCAATCCTCGAGGAATCACAATAGAAAGTGTAGGTCCCTGAACCTGTAGGAAATACTAATACTGGGGTTGTAGTCAAAGTTTTCTTGAGCATACGAAAGCTCTCCTCACACTCCTCAGTCCACCTCAACGGAGCACCCTTCTAGGTCAGCCTGGTCATAGGTGCTGCAATAGATGAAAATCTCCCTATAAAGAGACGGTAGTACCCTACCAAACCAAGGAAACTGCGGATCTCCATAGTTGATGATGGTCCAACTTTGCACTGCTTCCACCTTCTTCAGATCTACCTTGCTCCTATCACAAAACACTACGTGACCCAAGAATGCCATTGAATCAAGCCAGAATTCACACTTAGAAAATTCTGCATACAGTCTCTTCTCCTTCAAAGTCTGAAGCACTGTTCTCAGGTTGTGCTCATGATCTTCCCGAGATCAAGAATATACCAGGATGTCGTCAATGAACACAATGATGAAGGAATCAAGATAAGTCCTAAACACACTATGCATCAAATGCATAAAGGCTGCTGGCGCATTGGTCAGCCAAATGACATGACAAGAAACTCATAATGACCATATCTAGTCCTGAAAGAAGTCTTCGGGATATCCGGCTCCCGAATCTTCAACTGATGATAGCCAGAATGCAAGTAAATCTTGGAAAACACCCTGGTATCCTGTAACTGATCAAATAAATCATCGATGCGAGGCAAAGGATACATGTTATTCACTATAACCTTTTTCAACTGTCGATAATCAAAACACGTACTTATAGAACCATCTTTTTTCTTCACAAATAAGACCGGAGCACCCCAAGGTGAAACACTGGGCCTGATGAAACCATTATCAAGAAAATCCTGCAACTTCTCCTTCAACTCAAGAGGAGTCGTACGGTAAGGAGGAATAGATATAAGCTAAGTGCCCGGTAACAAATCAATGCCAAAATCAATATCTCTATCAGGCGGCATACCCGGAAGATCAGCTGGAAACACATCAGGGAAGTTCCTCACTACTGGAACTAACTCAACTGTAGGGGTATCAATACTGAAATCTCTCACATAGGAAAAATAGGCATCACACCCCTTCTCAACCATTCGTTGATCCTCAAGAAATGAAATGACCCTGCGGGGAGTATACTCTAAGGTACCTCTCCATTCTAATCTCGGTAGGCCAGGCATAGCCAGCGTCACAGTCTTAGCGTGACAATCATGAATAACATAATGGGGCAAAAACATGTCCATGACCAAGATAACATCAAAATCTACCATACTGAGTAATACCAAATCGACTCTGGTCTCAAAAACACCTAAGAGCAATCAAACACGACTGATATACGCGGTCCACAATAAGAGAAACTCCCACAGGATTAGATACATAAACAGGGGAACTAAAAAAATCTCGATATATCCCCAAATGTGGAGCAAAATAAGAAGACACATATGAATACCTAGAGCCTGGGTCAAATAATATTGATGCATCCCTATGACAAACAGGGACGATACATGTGATGATTGAATCTTAAGCAACGGCCTCTGAACAGGATGGAATGGCATAGTACCTCACCTGGCCTCCCCCTCTAGAGCAACCTCGACCTCCCCGACCTCCACCTAGAGCTTCCTGGGAAGGTGGAGTGACAGCTAGGGCTGGAAGAATGGTCGGAGGAACCGGTGGAGCACGTGGAGGCTGATAAGTCTATGATTGTGCACCCCTCCTGGCTCTGGGTCAATCTCTAATCATGTGACGAGTGTCACCACACTCAAAACAACCCCTTGGAGGACGTGGCAGTTGAGACTGCCTCGGACATGGCCTTCTGGACTGGCCGATAATAGCACCTCGAGCTGGAGGCATACTGGATACTAGCGACGCATAATACAACTCCTGAGGCTTGGAGAAGCTGGAACACTGTTGGCTGCTGGAAGAGCTGAAGGAACAGTGTGACTCACAAAATCCCTACCATAGCGTGCTGCTGGTGCACGATCTCCTGAATAACTACCAATCTCTCGAGCCTCTTGGCCTTTCTCTCCTCTCTGTCCCGCGAAAACATTCCCTCCACCTTCTTGGAAATACTCATTGGCTACTGATAAGTGATATCCATCTCTAAATCCCTGTCCATACTGGTTCGAATACTGGGGTGGAGTCTCTCAATGAAGTGACTAACCCTCTCTCTGACTGTGGAAGCCAACGCCGGTGCATGTCGATCTAACTCACTGAAACGGACTGCGTACTCCAACACAGTCATAGCACCCTGGCGCAGCTGCTCAAACTCTCCGTGCCAAGCATCCATGAGGCTCTGAGGGACATACTCGCGCAAGAACATCTCTGAAAACTGAGTCCAAGTTAGAGAGGCTGCCTCGTCCAGACTACTCAGCTCATAGGCACACAACCACTAATATGATGCTCTCCTCAGTTGGGAAGCGGTGTAAGAAAGCCCACTCGTCTCCACAATGCCCATAGTGCAGATAATACGATGACACTCCTCAAGAAAACCTAGAGTCATCTGAAGCTAGTCCGCTGAAAGTAGGTGGGTGGTACTTCTTGTACCTCTCAAGTCTGAGTTGCTCTGCCTCAGAAGCTGCTACCTTGGTCTCATGCTGGACCGGAGTCACTAGGGGCATAGGAATAAACTCTGGGGCCTTCTCAACCTGGACCCTCTTCTCAAGAGTGCGGGCTGCGGGAGTCTGTGCCCCTCCCCCGGCTTGAAATGTAGCGGGAGCTATCATAAGTAGTTCAGCCTGAGCTAAAGTTATGAACATGCTCATGAACTGAGCTAAATTCTCCTGGAGGGCTAGAGAAGCAATAGGAATCTCCGGTGCCGGCCCTCCAACTGGAGCTGCCAGGGGCTCCTCTGTCGCGGCTCTCGCAGGTGCTCGGGATGCACCACGTGGTCGTCCTCTACCTCGACCCCAGCCTCGGGCGTCTCTAACAGGGGGCTCGGGTGCCTGATCGTCGGTCCTCCCGGTGCGGTTCCTCACCATCTGTGAGAAAGAATAGAGTAGAATTTTAGAATTTTAATGTCAATAACTCGCACGACAAGGAAATCAAAGAAGAATGATTGTTGTTAACAGTTACATAGCCTCCCGGAGATAAATACAAACGTCTCTGCACCGATCCGCGAGAATCTAATAAACCAACTTGTGACTCGCGACTCCTACGAACCTACTACTATGATACCAATTTGTCGCGACCCAATTTAAACCTTTGAAAGGTGTCACAATGGCACCTAGTCTTTATGACTAGGTAAGCCTAATATTACGGAAAAACTTAAAGAAATCCAAATGATAAATGATAAAATAGCATATTATAAATAACAAAATTAGTGTCGCTCAGCATATAAAAAATAATCTCCAAGACCCGGAATGTCGCTAAATCACAAGCTTCTATAATCTATGTAGCTCTATACAAACGTCTGAAGATAAATAAAGAAGTCTCTAGGCGAGGGAGTAGAAGGGGACTCTGAGGATCTGCAGACGCGAGCAGAAGTACCTTGAAGTCTCCAGGATTCAGCAACACGCACTAACCCCGAGGCTGATAGCTCGTACCTGGATCTGCACAGAAAAACATGTGCATGAAAGGACATGAGTACACCACAATGTACCCAGTAAGTGCCAAGCCTAACCTCGGTCGAGTAGTGACGAGGTCAGGTCAAGGCCCTACCAGAGTAAATATAATAAATTAATAGTAAGATATATACATATAAATTTACAGTAAAACAATTAAATAAATTCACACAATTTACAATTATGGGAGCCTTCAGCTCAAATTAAGGTAAACACAATAGGAAATCTCCCGGGATACCGTCCCGTAGTTCCAAATGATTATGCAGTACAGGGGGATCTCCCGGAATATGTATGTAGTTCCCAAAAGTAAATATGCAGTGTTGGGGATCTCCCGGAATACGTCCGTAGTCCCAAAGTAAATATGCAGTGCTGGGGGATCTCCCTGAATACGTTCGTAGTACCAAAAGTAAATATGCAGAACATGGGGGGATCTCCCGGAATACGTCTGTAGTCCCAAACTAAATATGCAGTGCAAGATAAAATGACAGGTATGGCATCGAGTTATAGAATTTAGAATAAACACAGATAAGGGGAAATAGGGATCGAACTAAGCATGTCGAATAGAATGTCAAATAGGCAGTTAAAACACTTAAGCAGGCTTCCCTAATCTAAACTAAGCAATTAAACATAATAGTGTAGTTTAATAAGGGAAAACAGTTTATGACTTAGAAAGGAAAATCGGGATTTTCTTGCAACAATAGCCCGTGTACGTACTCGTCACCTCACGTACACGGTGCTCAAATATTAAATAACACCAAACATGAGAGAAGTTCCCCAAAAAGGTTAGGCAATCCACTTACCTCGAACCGCTCAATTCAACTTAATATCACGCTCTTGCCACGAGTATCCAAATCTGAATAGCCCAAAACTAATCAAATAGATTGAAGAATATAAGTAATACTACAAGTAACTACTTTAGCAATGAATTCGAAGCTGAGGAATGACAATAGGAAAAATGTCCAAAATGTCTCCCCGGGCCTACGTCTCGAAATCGGGTAAAAATCAAAAATTATAGAAACCCATTCTGTCACGAGTTCACTTGAACAAAATCATCCAAATCTGATGTTTAATTCCCATTCAAACCTCAGATTTTCAATTGGGAACCTTTTCCCCCGTTTCCAAACTTCTACCCTCAAATTCCTTAATTAGACGGGGAAAACAACAATAGATTAATGTAATATGATCAAAATAGAGTTAGAATTAGTTACCCAATAGTTCTCCCTGAAAATCCCTCGAGAAATCGTCTCCCACCGAGCTCTAAATCAAATTTTGTGTTATGAAATTTCAAACCCTTGAAATCCATTTTTCCGCCCTACGATATCCGTATATCCACTCATAGGGCCGCATTTGTGGTCCCGCATCTGCGAGAAAATCATTGTAGGTGTGAAGGTTACTTATCCGGGCAGGGGCCGCATCTGCGGTCACTGGGCCGCATCTGCAGTTCCGTACTTATGGTCCCCAGCCGCACCTGTGGTCCCTGCTATGTAGGTCCATTTCTACTTCTGCAGCACCGCACCTGCAGTCCAATATCTGCAGATGCGAAAACAACAGGTGCAGCAACTTCAGCAACATGCCTATGTCCCAAACTAACCCGTTGGGCATCCGAAACTCAACCGAGGCCCTTGAGACCTCAACTAAACATACCAACCATTCCTAAAACATCATTCAAACTTAGTCGAACCTTCAAACCACATCGAATAACAACAAAAAGGTGAATTAATCACGGATTCAAGCCTAAGAACTTAGGATTTACCAAATTCTACAAACGACGACGAAACGCATCAAACCTAGTCCGAATGACATCAAATTTTATGCACAGTTCACAAATGACACTACGAAGCTACAGACACTTCCGGAATTCCATTCTGAGGTCGATGTCAAAATTTCCACTACCGGCCAAAATCGCCAAAAATCCAACTTTCGACAATTCAAGCCTAAATCCACTACAAACCCCCCAAAACATATTCCGGACACGCTCCTAAGCCTAAAATCACTCAACAGAGTTAACGGAGTCGAGAGAATTCTATTCCAAATCTGTCTTCTTACAGTTCCGACTACGATCAAAATTCTAAGGCTTAAACTCACATCTAGGGACTTAGTGTCCCAAAACTCTCTGAATTCCATAACTAATTACTCCGAAAAATCCCAAAAGCAGAAACAAATGTAGGGAAAACAATTATTAGGGGATCGAGGCTCTAACTCTCAAAAAGACCGGTCGGGTCGTTACATTCACCAATTGAAGTCTTGTATATAGAAAACCATCAGCTCAATCAATCGGAGCATCTTGTACAAATCGAACGTCGGCTTCACCAATCGGAGCCTTGTATATCGCAAGTTTCTCATTTAACCCTTAGAAAAATCCGCATATCCTCACCGTCGTAATGAATACCACAAAAGGCAGTCGCAAATCTCATCACACGTTCTGCCAATCGATGGGCGCAACTTAGCTTCGCAGTTAAGAGTATTTCTTGGGCATGCTTTTCTTTTCCTTTGCTATTACTTTGAATATTTTGACATTTTTCTCATGCAGCTTCAAGCATGATTGCGGTTTAAGTCAATCACTCCCAAGTGGAAATTGTTCTACATTTCTCAATGCAAAGCTCTCCCAACAAGCGGAGAAGCACTCTACAAATAAAGCTCTCCCAACAAGTAGCGACAATTTTCAAATGCTCTGACGGTTGCGGAATGGCACACAACCCGTCTAACAAATTGAGTCAAGATCAAGTATCCTACCACCCCAATCCCAAATAACAGCTCATCGGCAGCCAGTCATCCTCATTCTTGCATCATCTACATCTCATCTTAATATATTCTGCATTGCAATATATGGGTATGCGTGTATTTCATTTGTTTTGCAGGAAAATACATCGCAACGTGGAACTCTTTCGAAGCAGCAAACCAAACTACAATACTATGAGGGACAACAAACTCATTAGCGGGCCAGGGATCCAAGTTCAGGCACAAAACGACCAGTGAAACTCCAAATCTTCAAATCCCTTCAAATCAAGTCGCCAAGTTCAAGCTATCATGCGTGCCCGATCATTCCGTCTCGTCGTGTCGTCATAATACGATATTGAGGCAGTTCCTGCAAGTATCTCTTCCTCAATTAATCTTCACTCCAGAACTACATGAGGCCTGATCCTCGTTAAGCCCGAGGTATGTAAGCAATTCAAAGCTAGAATTCGTCCCCAATCCATCCAAAATCTTCTTGAGATCCTTCTTAATTCTCCCTAAATCTTGCAATTCATAATCACTATGACACTCCTGCAATGCATGCCTAACGTCGGGCCAAAATTGGCCTTGGTTCAATTTCTTTGCCCGAAAGCTCTCGTCTCCGGTCAAAGAGGGGAAGCTGTTGACGGCCAATTTTTATCCTCCTTTAAAACTAATTTATTTGTAATTAATAATTTACAATAAATATTTTGAAAGTATTTTTGTCAATAAATAACTATATTTACAAATTAATTAGGTATAAGTTTTGAAATTAATCATTCAACATTAATATTATATAATTACAAATGTACTTACCATTTTAATATTATTAAAGTAATTTTTTAAATATGCCATAGAGATTTTTGTGACTAATTTAACGAATTTATTCTTAAGAATTTGATTAATTAGATTACTATGTTCGAAGTGTTGCAATTCAGAAAATAAAGTATTTTATAAATAATTAATTACAAAAATTAGTAGTATATTTAATATTTATAAATTTACTGCACTTTATTAGGAATTATTTAAGTTTAATTGAATTAATTGTAAAGCAATTCCTTAATTAACTACACAATAGCTATCTTTTAAACTAATTTCAGCCCAAATACCAAGCCCAATTTGGAATTGACCCAGTCCAAACACCCCATCCCCTTCCAACTTGGCAATCTATGTCATTCTCATTGAACCTATAAGATCATTCCACGTCACTCTCCTTTATCAATCACAAAACAAACACACATGCATCTGAATCGATGATCCAGCTGATCAACGACTCACATTTAATTCCTTCAAATTTTGAACATCTGCCCAGATATCCCATCTCCACCGTCCAAATCCTATGATCCAATGGCCACTGAAATTCCTTTTAAAAATCCTTTAATGCCCGAAATTGCAGGGTCGTTGATCACTAAATCCAACGGCCCAGATCCTATCTCATATCTTTAACCTTAGAGACTAGCCCTAATTCCCCAAACCCTAGATCATTTCTCCAACTCTCGGCCGCCTCCATTTCCCCTTTCGTCTTCTCTTCTGTCAAGTCACCCATGAACATCAATCAATAAACCTTGCACAAATCAGTGCTAGGTCATTAAATCCCTCATCAAATCGTCTTCACAAATCCCGTTGACTTTCCTTTTTGTTCTTCGAATCTGAAACACCATATTGAGACTAATTGTTAAATTATTGTCTCTTTTAATATTGAGACAACACTTAGTTCAAGTAACGAAAATCAAATAAGGGAAGAGATAACACAGACAACAACTTCAAATAACGATAATTATCAATAAAGAGATAGCATGTAACAATTAAAAGAGACAACAATTTCAACTAAAGCACGGGAGCAATTTAGCAAGTAGGTTGTAGATCAAGTAGTAAGCAAGTCAATTAAGGCATGTAAGGATAGTCTAATACAATTAAGGATAAATAGACTATGAGTATTTTTGAACATGATATGGCATTTCAATTAAAGCATGGGAATAGTCTAAGTAGCCTAAACTGGTCAAATACCACGTACAACCTATTTACCCACTCTTCACCTTGCATACACAGATTTCACATAGCACGTTTGAATCAAACAATATCAATCCTAAGGGGTAGTTAGAAGTTAGTCAAGACATTTACCTCGACTAGGCCAACTTAACCCTCAAAAATTGGTTTTCCCTTAATACTCGCCTCCACATGGCTCAAAACTACCCAAAATTAACTCAATAACATAAACCCAATACAAGAGAAAACAATTACAATTAATAAAGCTTTGATCCTTACACTTTTTTCCAAAATGTCAACAAAAGTCTACCGGGGCCCGCCCGGTCAAAACCCGAGTCCAATGGTAAATAGCGTCTACCCATGACCTCACAAGTTCATATATGTGATTAATTTCAAAATTCGAGTCTAAGTCGACTCTCAAGACTCAATTTTTTATCTTTCAAAAACTTGACAAAGTTTCACAAATTTCTACTTTGATTCACATGATTTTGATATTAAAATATAAATGTTGATGAAATATGATTAGAAATAGGTTAGAATCACTTACCCAAGATTTGTAGGTGAAAATCCCCTCTTCAAGTCATCTCCTATCCGAGTCTAGGGCTAAACAATGAGAGAATGAGATCAAAAATCCCGCCTCCTAGCTATTTGTCAAGTCGTAGATGTCGCAAATGCAATCTAGGGTTTGCAATTGCACACCCCGCAAATGCGAAGAATCACTCGCAAAGGTGAAGATCTTCCATCTCTGCTACCATCGCAATTGCAAAACTTGGACCTCTGCAAATGCAACCATGAAGATCGCAAATGCGAACCAGCTCTCCCCCAGGTACCCTTCGCAAATGCGAACACAGGCAAACCCAGCAAACTTGGCCTACCTTCGCAGTTGCGAGATCTGATGCCCTGTGCAAAAACCAACAAACTCAACTCTAACAACACTCCACTAAGAGTCTGAAACTCACCCGATCCCTCGGAGCTAAAAACCAAACATCCACACAAGTCTAAAAACATCATAACAACTTACTCGCACGATCGAAAAACAAAAATAATATCTAAAACTACAAAATGAACTCTAAAATGCATGAAATTCATGGAAATTTTAATGAACTTCTAAAATTACAACTAAACATTTGAATCCAATAAGATCAACTCCATACCGCACAAAATTTGCGGACAAGTTATAAATGCCATAACAAACATATTCCAAGTCCCAAAATCAAATTCCGAGGTCGATATCTAAAAGTCAACCTACAGTCAATCTTTTCAACTTTAAATTGCCAAGTTTCGGCAAATCAACATAATTCCACCTACGGACTTTCAAAATTTATTCGGGGCATACTCCCAAGCCGGAAATCATGATACAAAACTATTGAAGCCATAAAAACACAGTTCCATGGTCGTTTTCATAAAAGTCAAAGTTTGGTCAACATTTTCAATTTTAGACTTCTAAGTGAAGAATCAAGTGTCCAAATCAACCTGAAAGTTTCCAGGAACGAAACTAACCAACCTCGAAAGTCATAAAAGCAGAAGAAAAAAAACATGTGTGAACCTTGAAAAAGGAAAACAAGGCACAATTCCACAAAATGACCGATCGGGTCGTTACATTCTTCCCCTCTTAAAACAAATGTTTGTCCTCGAACATGCATAAGGACATACCTAAAGCGGTGAAAAGATGAGGATAAGGACTTTGCATGTCGTGTTCGGTCTCCCAGGTTGCCTCCTCAACCAGATGACCCCTCCGTTGAACCTTCACCAAAGTGATATCCTCTTATCTCAACTTTCGGATAGTCTTTCCAAGATAGCCACAAGCTCTTCAATGTAAGTCAAATCCTCGTCCAACTAGATTGTGCTGAAGTCTAGAACATGAGACGGATCACCATAATACTTTCGGAGCATAGAGACATGAAACACCGGATGAACTGCAGATAAACTAGGTGGCGAGGCAAGCTTGAAGGACACCTCCCCAATCCTCTCAAGGATCTCAAAATGTCTGATATACCGAGGACTCAACTTACCCTTCTTCTCGAGCCTCATCACAACCTTCATGGGTGAAACCTAGAGTAAGACTCGCTCCCCAACCATGAATGCAACATCGCGAACCTTCTGATCCACATAACTTTTATATCTGGATTAGGCTGTGCGAAGCCGATCCTGGATCATCTTGACCTTCTCCAAGGCATCTCGAACCAAATTTGTGCCTAATAACTTAACCTCTCCCAGCTCAAACCAACCAACTCTGAAACGACACAGTCTCCCATATAGGGCCTCTATGGAGCCATCTGAATACTCGATTTGTAGTTGTTGTTGTAGGCATCGCAAGTGGAAAGAACAGATCCCTAACACCCTTGAAATCCATAACACATGCGCGAACTATATCCTCCAACATTTGAATAGTGCGTTCAGACTGTCTGCCTGTTTGAGGCTAAAATGTTGTTCTCAACTCAACCTGTGTGCCTAGCTCACGCTGTACAGCTCTCTTGAAGTGTGATATGAACTGCGTACCCCGTTCAGAGATTATGGATACCGACATTCCATGAAGGCATACAATCTTGCGGATATAGATCTGAGCCATCTTCTCTAAAGAATAGGTAGTCATTACTGGAATGAAATGAGCCGACTTGGTCAACCTGTCCACAATCACCCATACCGCATCAAATTTCTTCTGAGTCCATGGAATCCCAACAACAAAATCCATGGTGACACGCTCCCATTTTCACTCAGAATCTCAAGTCTTTGAAGCAAACCACCCGGCCTCTGATGCTCACACTTCACTTGCTGATAATTTAGGCACCAAGCTACATACTCCACTATGTCTTTCTTCATTCTCCTCTACCAGTAGTGTTGTTTCAAATATTGATACAACTTAGTGGCACCCGGATGAATGGAGTACCGCGAACTGTGGGCCTCTAGAAGAATCAATGCACACAAACCATCCACATTGGACAGACATAATCAGCCCGACATCCATAACACACCGGCATCCCTAATAGTAACCTATTTGGCATCGCGTGCTGAATCATGTCCTTAAGGACAAGCAAATGGGGGTGGTCATACTGACTCTCTTTGACACGTTCATATAGAGAAGACTGAGAAAAAACACAGGCAAGAACTCGGCTGGGTTATGAAATATCCAATCTAACAAACTGGTTGGTTAAAGCCCGAACCTCCAATGCTAATGGCCTCTCAGCTACCGGTAGATGTGCTAAACTACCCAAAATCTCCACCTTTTGACTCAAGGAATCGGTGACCATATTGGCCTTCCATGGATAATATAGAATAGTGATATCATAGTCCTTAAGTAACACTAACCACCTCTGCTGCCGCAAGTTAAGATCTTTCTATTTGGACAGATGTCGCAGACTCCAGTGGTCGGTAAAGACCTCACAAAGAACACCGTACCAGTAATGCCGCCATATCTTCAATGTATGAACAATAGATGTTAACTCCAAGACGTGGACTGGGTATTTCTTCTCATGGTTCTTCAGCTATCGAGACACGTAGGTCATCACCCTACCATCGTGCATAAGCACGTATCCCAATACCTATATAGGACCCCGAGCCCATAGGCAACACTAACACTAGGGTTGTAATCAAAGCAGTCTTGAGCTTTTAAAAGCTTACCTCACACTCCTTGGTCCATCTGAATGGAGCGCCCTTCTGGGTCAATCTGTTCATAAGTGCAACAATAGATGATAACCCCTCTAAAAATGACGATAATACCTGGCCAAACTAAGGCAGTAGTTGAAGACAATCTGGGGTAACTCTGCACTGCCTCGATCTTCTTTGGGTCTACCTTGATCCTCTCACTCAGCACCACGTGACCCAAAATTGCCAACGAACTAAGCCAGAATTCACACTTTGAGAACTTTGCATATAACTTATTTTCTCTCAAGGTCTAGAGAACGGTCCTCAAGTGTTGCTCATGATCTTTCGACTGCAGGAGTTCACCAAGATGTCATCAATAAAAACAATGATGAACGAATCAAGATAAGGCTGGATGACACTGTTCATCAGGTGCATAAATGCTACTGGAGCGTTGGTCATCCCAAAAGACATCACAAGGAACTCGTAAGGACCATACCGAGTCCTAAAGACAGTATTTGAGATATCCAGATTCGGAATCTTTAGTTGATGATAACCTGACCGCCAGTCAATTTTTGAGAACACTCTAGCACCCTGTACCTAATCAAATAAATCATCAATGCGTCGAAATGGATACATGTTCTTTACTGTAACCTTGTTCAACTATCGATAATAAATACACATGTGCGTAAAACAATCCTTCTTCTTTACAAACAAGAGTGGAGCACCCCATTGCGACACACTTAGTCGAATAAATCTCTTATTAAGAAACTCTTTCAACTGCTCATTAACTTCTTCAGCTCCGCTTGGGCCATATGATATGGTGGAATATAAATGGGCCAAGTGTCCGGCAACAAATCAATACCAAAATTGATATCTCTGTCGAGCGCCATGCCTGAAAGATCTGCTGGAAATACATCTAGAAAGTCTCTCACTATCGGAATTGACTCAATGGTAGGAGTATCAGCACCGACATCCCTCACAAAGACTAGATAAGTATCACACCATTTCTCAACCATCTGTCATGCCTTTAGAAATGATACAACCCTGGTAGGAACATAATCTAATGCACCCCTCCACTCAAACCACGGTAAACCTGGCATAGCCAGCGTTACAATCCTGGCGTGATAATCTAGAATAGCATGATAGGGCAACAAGCAGTCCATGCCCAAGATAACATCAAAGTCTGACATACTAAGAAACAATAGATCGACTGTGGTCTCAAAATCACAAATAACAACTAGACACAAATGATACAGGCAGTCCACAACAATAGAATCTCCCACGGGCATGGACTCGTAAATAGGAGAACTTAAATAATCACGAGATATACCTAAATACAGAGCAAAGTAAGATGACACATATGAATAAGCGAATCCTCAATCAAATAAGACTGATTCATCCGTATGGTGAACCAGAACCGTACATGTGATGATTGTGTCTGAAGTGACTGCCGATGTCCTAACCGGAACAGCATAATCTGGCCAGACCTGCCCCTCTAGGACGACCTATGTCTGCCCGTCCTGCACCCCTAGCTAGTTGTGCAGGTGGAGTGGCAACTAGGAGAGCAACCAAGGTCTGTGAAGTTTGTGGACCCGACTGAATCCGTGGAGCCTGAGTGGCCTATGGAGGTGCACCCCACCTGAGTCTAGGGCAGTTTCTAACCATGTGGCAGGTATCACCACACTCAAAGAAAGCTTTCGGAGGGCGTGGAGAATGGGACTAGCTCGAGCCTGGTCGGCTGGACTGACTGCTGAAGGCACCCTGTGCTGGAGGTGAACTAGAAAGTGGCTTATCAAAGTGTGCAACTTGAGACCTAGGAAGAACCGGAGCACCACTAGAAGCTGGAAGTGTTGAATGAACTTTATGGCTCACATAGCCCCTACCATGATGGGTTATAGCTGCAACATGGCCACCACTAAATCCCCCCCGTATTACGAGGCCTATTGGCCTCCCTATTATCCCTCTCACGGCCTCACATACCCTCCAACCGTCGTGCAATCTCAACTACCTGATGTTACAAAGTATCTGACTCCAACTCCCTATTCATGCTGAATTTAATACTCTAGTTGAGCCCCTCGATGAATCGACTGACTCGTTGTCTGACTATAGCAACCAAGGCAGGTGCATGCCTGGACAAATCATTGAATCGTACTGCATACTCTAACACTGTCATAGCACCCCTAGCGTAGCTGCTAAAACTCCACGCGCCAAGAATCCCAAAGGGTCTAAGAGCAAACACTCTCAAGAAAAACTCTGAAAATCGATCCCATGTAAGTGAAGTTGCCTCGGCTGGGCTATCCACCTCGTATGCTCTCCACCACTGATATGCTGCTCCCTTTTGCTGGAACGTAGTAAAAGCAACCCCATTCATCTCCACAATACCCGTAGTGCTGAGATACGGTGGAACTCCTCAAGAAAACCTTGTGCATCCTCCAAAGCCAAATCACTAAAAGTAGGAGGGTGGTACTTCTTGAACCTCTCGAGCCTGAGCTGCTCCTCCTCAGATGCTCCTTCCCTAACCACGGGCATAATCGAAGCAATGGTTATACAGGTATAACCTCTAGGACCTGATCTACGTGGACCCGCTGCTCTGGGTACGGGCCGTGAGAGTCTGTGCTCCTCCTCCATCCTGAGATGTGGTCGGTGCAAGTGAGATCAACCTCGCTTGAGCTAAGGTACCGAATATGTTGTCCTCAGCCTCTGCCCCAGCCCCGACCCTGGCCTCTTGGGGCTCTAGCTGGGGGTGCGGATGTCTGATCGTCGGATCCAGTGGTGTGTGTCCTCACCATCTATGAGAGAACATAAAGTCAAAGATTTAGTTTTCAAAATCAACCGATTTGCACGATAAGCAATCAAAGAACTGACGTTTTCCTAATAGTTTTGTAGCCTCTCGAAGATAAGTACAGACATCTCTGTGTCGATCCGCATAAAACTCTACTAAACCTGTGTATGACTCGTAACACCTATGAACCTATATTTCTAATACCAACTTTCTATGAGCCCAATATCCCTCCGTAGGATGTTGTGATGGCACCTAGTCTCTACGATTAGATAAGCCTAATATCTGATAATAATCAAACAGGTGTAAATAACAAATACTTAAACCCAGTTCGATAAATTCATATAACTTCTGAAAAGCAAAATCCCAACCATACAATCCCTAAGAACTGTGGAACAGAGTCATAAGCACTATTGAATAAGCTAAAATACTTGATACATCACAGTTTGCGAGAAAATACAACAATAACTGAGAATAAGGGAAGGTGAATCCGAGGCTTGCAGAGGTGGAGCAGGTATAGCTCGAAGTCTCCCAAGAAGCAGCTACAACAACCACTAACAACCGGAACGAGCAGAAGTACCTGGATCTGCACAGGAAAATATGCAGAAACGTAGTATGAGTACACCATAACGGTACACAATAAGTATCAAGCCTAACCTCAGTAGAGTAGTGACGAGGCTAGGCCAAGACACCTACTAGGATATAAATAAAAGTATAAAATGTAATACAGATATGTAATGGAAAATGACAAAACAACTAATATGGAACAAGATGATAGCATGAACTAGTATAGAAAATCAACAATAGAAATAACGTAAAAGAAGCAACTGAGGGCTACGATGATTATGTTCTGACAATAACTGCTAGAACAAATAGGAGTGAAACAACAAGATATATTCCCACCAAAACAATTTGCAACATGAAATAACAACAAGAATCACAATGAGGTACCTCCTCGTGCATAATGAAATCAAAAATGAGGTACCACCTCGTATAATCAAGAATCACAATCGAGGTACCACCTCGTATGCACTTTTCTCAACATCATTCACAATCTTTTCCTTATAGCGCCGCATGAGCCTTACATAAAAAATAGGTTTTGAAAATAATTTTCCTGAAATAGCTACACGATCATCCCACCTTATGATGCCGCGTGGCTTCACATAGTTCCCCTACTAGCAAATTCACATAAGTCCCACCTTATGCTATTGGATGCACATCAACCCCAATCCTTATACCACTGCATGTGCATCAATATCATATCACAATAACAATTCGCACCATAAGTGCACATATATCACAACTTGCCAACAACAACATATTTAATGTTTCCACTACAATCGTCCATGTCTCTACCTCAACATATAAAAGATATCAACAACAACAATGAATGATAAATGTTCGATAAGATAGATGTTTCAGCAATAACCAATATCGCCTCATCGCATTAATGACTTCCAAAAATTCAACATCAAATAACTTACCAATGAGGGAAAATATTGTATAACCACGAAATTAGGTAAGCCTAAATTGCAATGAAAGAGATAATATTTAACAATAAGTCTCAATAATGGAAATAAATAAGTAAGGGGATAACATGAAAACTTACTTCAAGTAAAAAAATCAAATAAGGAAAGAGATAACACGGACACAACTTCAAATAATGATACTTATCAGCAAAGAGATAGCATATAACAATTACAAGATACAACAAGTTCAGCTAAAGCATGGGAGCAATTTTGCAAGTACGTTGCAGATCAAGCACTAAGCAAGTCAATTAAGGCATGTAAGGATAGTCTAATACAATTAAGGATAAATTGACTGAGAATTTTAGAACATGATATGGCATTTCAATTAATGCATTGAAATAGTCTAAGTAGTTTAAACGGATCAAATACCACGTACAACCCTTTTACTTACTCGTCACTTGCGTGCACAGATTTCACTTAGCACATTTGAATCAAACTATAGCAATCCTAAAGGGTTGTTCTCCCACACAAAGTTAGCCAAGACACTTATATTGACTAGGCCAACTCAACCCTTGGAAATCGCTTTTCACTTAAAACGTGCCTTGCATGGCTCAAATCTACCCAAAATTAACTCAATATCATCAACCAATGCAAGAGAAAATAATTATAATGAATAAAGCTTTGATCTTTACACTTTTTTTAAAAAGTCAACAAAAGTCAACCTAGGGCCTGCCAGTCAAAACTCGGGTCCAATGGTAGATTTCGTCTACCAATGACCTCACGAGTTCATATATGTGATTAATTTAAAATTCGAGTCTGAATCGACTCTCAATACTCAATTTCTTATATTTCAAAAACTTGACAAAATTTCACAAATTTCTACTTTGATTCACATGATTTTGATGTTAAAATCTAAGATACGTTAATGAAATATAATTATGAATAGGTTAAAATAACTTACCCAAGGTTCGTAGGTGAAAATCCCCTCTCCAAGTAATCCCTTACCGAGTTTGGGTTCAATAATGAGAGAATGAGCTCAAAAATCCCGTCTCCAAGCTATTTGTCAAGTCGATGATGTCGCAAATGCAACCATGGGTTCTAATTGCGAACCTCGAAAATGCGAAGAATCACTTGCAAAAACGAAGATATTCCATCTCTGCTACTATCACAATTGCGATGGAAAGTTCGCAATTGCGAAACTTGGGCTTCCGCAAATGAGACAATGAAGATCGCAAATGTGAACCAGGTATCCTTCGCAAATAGGAATGTGAACCCAACAGACTAGGCCTACCTTCACAATTGCAATCCATGATCCCACAAATGCGAGATCTGAGGCCCTATGAAAAAACCAACAAACTCAACTCTAACAACACTCCGCTAAGTGCCCGAAACTCACCCGAGCCCTCGGGGCTCCAAACCATACATCCATACAAGTTTTAAAATATCAACAAACTCGCTCGCATGATCAAAACACAAAAATAACATCTAAAACTACGAATTGAACTCTAAGATGCATGAAATTCATGAAAATTTTCAAGAACTTCTAGAATTACAACTAAATGTCTGAATCCTATCAAATCAACTCCAAACCATACCAAATTCTGCAGAAAAGTTCTAAATGCCATAACGGACCTATTACAAGTCCCAAAATCAAATTTCAAGCTCGATAGCTAAAAGTCAACCTACGGTCAAAATTTTCAACTCTAAATTGCCATGTTTCGGAATCAACACAATTCCACTTATGGACTTCCAAAGTCAATTCAGGACATACGCCCAAGTCTAAAATCACGATACAAAGCTGTCGGAGCCATAAAAATACAATTACGATGTTGTTTTCGTAAAAGTCAAAGTTTGATTAGAATTTTCAAAATTAGACTTCTAAGTCAAGAAACAAGAGTTCAAATAAACCCGAAAGCTTCTCGGAATGAAACTAATCGACCCCGCAAGTCATAAAAGTATAAACACACATGTGTGAAGCATGAAAACGAAAAATGAGACACAATTATACAAAATGATTGATCGGGTCGTTACACTTGTAATGTCACAACGTATTGGATCATGCATGTGGTTAGTAGTTTTGTAGTTCTTATTTTCTTCTTTTTCCAAAATCATGTGCTCTTCTTGGAGCATTGCGCAACTGTTAATCAAATCGTTTTTTGGTTTATCAAAATGAATTAAGTTGTTTTTTGGTTTGTTAACAATCGTTGGAGTGTTGTGTAAATTACACTCACTATTGTTGTCCCCTAAATGTTGTTTGTTAACATATTTCAGGTGTTGAGTATTAATGTACTTACCAGTACAAGCATCATAAATGCGTACATTAATACCTGGCACCTTTGATGTGCTTGCAATGTTATTGGGATTTTTGGATATTCTGACCTTGCATTTTTTGGGGAAGGAGACCTCCTGCCACTCTTAAGATCCTCCTTGCACGAGTTGAGATGGATGTTAAAGATTTTGCTCTCCCTTTTGTTTGATTGGTTGAATAGAGTAGGGACAATTATAACATATATACCCTAACCTTTTACAAGAATTGCATAGAATATTTTTCTCTTTATATAGGATGGGTTATTTATGGAGTCCAACGAGTACTTGAGTTTGTACTGGCTGTTCTAGTGGAATCTCTATGAACAATCTTGTGTATCTTGCTCTTAATGTGGCCGGAGTGAATGTGTCTACTTTGAGCAGCTTCCCTATACTTTTCCCAATTTTTGCAAGGGTAATTCCATCGTAAAACTTTGTGGGTAGTTGGGATAACCTCACCCACACTCCAGTGTAGTTTTGTTGAGCTTTCTTTGCCATGAAATTTGGGACCCATTTTTGTATTGATAAGTAGAACCCGTTTATAAACCAAGGTCTATTTTGTAGAACCTTAATCATATTATCTTCATTTACAAACTTGACTGTATTGTGATCTTCTCCAAGATCTATTAGGGAAAATTTTCAATATCTTGGAGTTTTTTTGAGATTGTGGTGTACTAGGGGTTTCCTCGTGGGCTTTATAACGACTAAATATTTTCATGGGTTGTAAATACGCTGCCTGTCGAAATCTGTTAATATTATTTGTCTCAAATTTTGTGTCAATTCCCCTGCCAATGTTGCACCTTGGCTCTGATGATTGTATCTCCATTGGAAATGGTGGAGCCTCTTCGAATGTTTGTGTATTTGTAGTAAACCTTCATTTTCCAATAGTTTATCCTTATAGGATGGTTTGGGTGGATCTGGGTTTGTATTAGGTTTTGATGGGATTTGGGTTTGGTTTTCTGATCGGGCGTCTAGTGAGAAGTCAGTCGTTCTATCTCTAATATTATATGCTTTGGAATAACTATATATATTATATTTTTAAATCTTTAATATGTATGATTACTTTCTATTTATATTTTAATGAAATAAAATAAAAAATAATAAAAGTCTCTTACGATAAATATTTAAGTTCATTTCTCTTTAATATAATTATAAGACCTTAGTACTATTTTTTTTGGTATTTTGACACTCAAAAGCACTTTTAGAAAGATTGGTCAAACGCAATTTGTGTACCAAATATTGCAAAAAGTACTTCTTAAATGAATTTCCAAACACAAACTAGTTTTTTTTTCAAAAGTACTTCTGGAAAAAAGCACTTATGAAAAAAGTACTTTTCAAAATAAGCAATTTTGAAAAACTTGGCCAAACGGGCTCTAAATCATTTCATCCATAATGAATATCCTATTTTACTGATTCTCAATCAGTTATTATATATGAGTATTTGAAAATGTTAATTTGCTTTATACAATGTCCTAAAAATTGAGATTTATAAACTAATAATCTAACGAATATTTGTTATCTTCAACCTTATAAGTGTTCTTTTTTGTTTGATAAAATTTAATTCTTTTTCATTTATCTCTATTCAGTTAATTGACTTTAATAGTAGGATTAGAAACTATTTGACAAATAAATAAAATTATGGTAACACAATTTTAAAAGGTTAAACAAAAACATATTGGCCATAGGGAAAATATTAATAAGTCTATATAATTAGGGCTGACAAATCATTAGTATCGAATTTTCAGAAATCACTATTGTTTAGTGGCTATTAACTTCCTATAATTATCATATACATAATTACTTCCTATAGGTACTATTTAGTTGTTATGGTAGTGTATTTGCGTTGTTGTATTCATAAATACAACAGCAAAAAGCGCCTAAAAAGCAGGGCAGACCAGTTGTGCGCACATGTATTTGCGTCATGTATTCATGAATACAGTAACGACAATCACCTTAAAAATAGGTATGTCCAGTTGTCTAATAACAACTGGACACCGAATTAATTAGAATGAATTTCAGGTGTATATAACTTTGTATTTAACTTTTGTATTAAGTGTGTTTCAATATGTTTTTTTATTGTCACATTCATTAGATTCGATATTTGTATTTATTGTATTCGCTATTTTATACTCAGTGTATTCAAATGTATTTGTATTAACAATATTTTAATTATTCCTAATACATGTTGTTACTATTGTATTCAACATATTTCATTGGTTGTATTCACCGTATATCTATTTGTATTCAGTGTATTTCACTGTATGTTAAAAGTAAATGTACTCACTTTTTATATTTTATTATATTTTAATATTTGCATTCAATGTATTTCAATATTTATATCTTGTATTCATGCATAAATACATGCACAAAAAATATATTTCGATAAAAATATAACGTGTTTGAGTGAATTTGTACATAATACAATATATTTGTATCATTGTTGTCACGACCCAAAATCCATAAGGTCAAGAGGGCATCGGACACCGCTGTCAGGCAAGCCAATCATTAAATAGTTAAGCTAAATTTCTTGTTTTAGCATTTTTGAAATCATTACCTTTCACTTTAACACGTAACAACTAAATAAAATCCATTAAGTAAAAATAACAGTCCAATACTCCATTTTAAGAAAGTACATCCCAACACATCCCAGAACCCGGTGACATAAGTACATGAGAAATTTCTAAGAATTTTACAAATTCTACAAAGCTTGTCCGAAATACAAATTGGACAAGGAATAAAAATAAAAATACAATACATAGAGGAAGACTCTACCGACTGCGAGTCGTCTCCGAGCGATGCAGCTCGTCTAAGTCTCCAAGTCAGCCATATTGCTATGAAGGTACCTGTGCAACAAAATACACATAAAGTGTAGTATGAGTACGAAAATAACGTGTACTCAATAAGTATCCCGACTAACCTCAGAGAGGTAGTGATGAGAGGTCGAATTAGACACTTGCTATAAGTCGATTAATTATAATCAAGTGAGGTGCTAAGCATGAGTATCATAGACAATTAAATAATAATCAGGGATAAGAAACATCAGACTTATTTCACATTTAACACATCAATTCTTCTTCTTTTTAACTAGCAATTAAAAATTTTCTAAGGCCGATAAACATGTATAAATCACAGGAAATACGAAGCATTTATCATGCGCAAACAAAGTGCCGAGGGTCGAACGGCGCGGACCAACAATAATAAATTGTGCACTGTCGAGGGTCGAACGGCTCGAACCATAGATGCATCTATTTTTCCCGCTTGCGAATCGATCATGCGACGCGGTCAACATAATAATAATAAGACTAACATGCTCGTGATTCATACATGCGACTCAGGTGCTCATATGTACACGTATTCATATAATAAATCTGCATTTTTATCAAGAAAACAGCTTCTCATGAAAATGATAAAATTCTCTTTAGGTGAAATGAAGATAGTATATAAATCATTTCTGGGAATTCATTTGCCACGTTTGACGAGGTTTTGAAATATTACAAATCTGGCCGGAACACAATTACGCAAGGAAGAATAAATTCTCTTTCTAGATGATTAAGAAAATGAACTCTAGTCTTCTTAGGTATTCAATTACTATTTCGATCATATTAGCGGTCTAATATTACTGGCAAGATCACAAGTACAACAAGTAAGGCATGCTAGTGGGTCCTACACTACCCGGACATAAGCATATTAGTAGCTACGCACGGACTCATCGCACCTCGTGCGCACGTATCCCCTGCAATTAATGGCATGTATTCATTCAGTTCACCTATAGGGGACAATTCCCCCTCACAAAGTTAGAAAGGAGACTTATCTTGCTTCGAAGATTCATAACCGCACTCCAACCCCTTCCGACGACTCAAATTGATGCACAACACCCCAAAACTATCAAAATAACGGGCAAACCAATGAAAATATACTCTAATACTTATAACAATTCAATTTATATGAACTCCTAACTCCGCTCGGAAAGTTGACAAAATTATCCTCAGGCCCACGTGCCTGGATTCAAAAAAAATTTGAAGATAAAGATTACCCAACACTTTATGAACTCAAATATATAATTTATTCTCAATTCCATGCCCAAATCCGTGGTCAAAATCCAAAAATACCATTTCTAGGTCTTTCTTCAAAAATCCCAAATTTCCACAAATTGTCATGCTTTAATCCATATCGAATTAATGTATTTAACTTGAAATGAGTAGAAACAACTTACATTGACATAGATGACGAAAATCCACTTACAGCTCCCCAAAATCGCCACACCTAATGAAAATGGGAGAAGAATGGCCAAAATCTCGGTTAAAAATTACACACTGCCCAGGAGACCCTTTTATGTGATCGCATTCCCCTTTATGCGATCGCATAAGCCAATCACAAGAGCCCCCAAAATTACCTCTGTGCGTTCGCATACAATACCCAGTGATCGCATAGGCCAACCCAGCAGCCTCCAAAAATTACCTCTATGCGAACGCAAACAACTCCTGCAATCGCATAAGCCAATCCCAGGGCCTCCAAATCTTCCTCTATGCGATCGCGGGAACAATGCCCCGCGATCGCATAAGCCAAAACCCAGCACCCTCCAATCTTTCACTATGCGATTGCAGACCCATTTATGCGATCGCATAGAGTAAAAACCTGCTGCACTCACACCAGAAAATCAGCAATCCTCACAAGGCAAGAATCGACCCGTTGAGCATCTAAAACACGCCCGAGGCCTCCGGGACCTCAACCAAACCTACCAACCAGTCCTAATACCTCATTCGAACTTAGTCGAGCCTTGAAGTCACATCAAACAACATCGGAATCACGAATCGCCACCCGATTCAAGCTTAATGAACTTAGAACTTCAAACTTCTATATTCGATGTCGAAACCTATCAAATCACGTACGATTGACCTCAAATTTTGCACACAAGTCACATTCAACATTACGGACCTGTTCCAACTTTCGGAATCGCATTCCGACCCCGATATCAAAATTTCCACTTCCGGTCGGATTTCTCAAAAAACATCAAATTTCTATCTTTAGCCAAATGACTTCAAAATAACCTACAGACCTCTGAATTCACTTCTAATCGTGCTCCCAACTACAGAATCACCATACAGAGCTATTCCCAGACTCGGAATCCCAAACGGACATAAATATCATTGAAATGCACTTCAACCCAGACTTATGAAATTTCTTCTAAAATGCTGACTTCTACAATATGCGCTGAAATGCTCCCGGGTCTTCCAAATCTTGATCCGAACATACACTTAAGTCCGAAATCATCATACGAACCTGCTGGAACCTTCAAATTCTTATTCTGAGGTCGTTTACTCAAAAATCCTGTCTTAGTCAATTCTTCCAACTTAAGGCTTCTGAAATGAGAATTTTCTTTCAAAATTGACTCTAAACTTCTCGAAATTCAATTCAGACCACGCCGACAAGTCATATCACCGGAAACAGAGCTGCTCATGACCTCAAACTTCTAAATGATACTCTAGAGCTCAAAACGACCGATCGAGTCGTTACATTCTCCCCCACTTAAACAGACGTTCTTCCTCGAACGTGCTAAGAACTGCTCCGGAGTTATCTGAAATCACTGTTGAACACCTCGTGCACATGCTCGTGCTACGACAACCCAGTTGAGCACATTATCTTGATCAAACCTAAAGATATCCTCTTTTATCCATACAATAAGCTCAGAACCTAGTTCCAACACCTGAAATTTCTCGACCAGACCTATTTCCAATATATAATCACTGTATCAACTACCACACGAGGTACCAAAATATGACTGCATACTTTTGCTGAATTTAGCGCCATACACCGCATATTTCATCATCCAATCACGATGACATTTCCCCGAACCTTAATAGCCAAAATTCCACCACTCTGATGCTCCAAATGCACCTTATGATATATATAAATATATACATCCTGCTATAATGCTGACGATACCACCACACGGAGGAGATGTGCAGAAATTCTAACCAACTGCAAAGTTAACCAAACATTGGATCTCTCCTTTTTGACTAAAATCATCACCTCCTTACTAACCAAATACTGGAAATTGTCCTATAATATACTTCACATAATCTTATCACACCGATCCCAGATTTATAAATCTCGTCTTACCCAGTATGAACTCCTCAGACAACCAATCACCCCAGATATGACCAATAGTCTCACATGATGCCACAATGCGCCAATAGGCCATAATTCGAACATGATACATAAGGAAATGACTCAATAAGGGACTACTCTAATCACGCAACTAATGTGGACTTTCCTCATAAAATAGGAAGTATAACATAAGAAAAATAGATATAGGGAACCGTACTCATCATCACACTGTTTCGGCGTGCAACCCGATCCAAATTATAAAATTCACATAAGGAGATATACATGGAGCTGAATTGCTCACTATTACAAATTACTGAATACCGGTCACAAGCACGCTAAATGCAGAATACCATTCTGGGGAGACTGATAAAACTATATGCTACAAAACTCAAGCACAGCTGAGGTGCGATATATAATCTGGATCTCAAGAGCCATCCTGCTCACATAGCCTCATCACTACGCGGAATCTCAACACATAAGAAATTATCAAGCCGTTTCACAACTCACACGGCACAATCATAATATCACATGAATTTGACGAAGACGGAACAACACCTGATATTCTAACATCCCTCCTTGAGGATCACTATACTGAAATGAACACATCTGACTTGCACGAAGCCCATAATCTTATTTATATCCATGCATACACTTCAAGCCGATTCAGCTCGCAATGAACTAGGCTGATAGCCTTACATGGGTCCAAAATAACCTACTTCCTCTCATAACACCCAAGAACAACCATCATAGCTGGGACAACACCCCATAATCCACAACCAGCTGGACCGAATGCCTTCCTGGCATAAATTTTTCAAACAAGCAATATTTCACTTCATTATACTTGGTCTAAATCTTCAATCAATCAGGTGATTACATGTCACACTTATACAATCTTCCCATGGTCACGCTCCCACGACGTTCCACACAAGGTAACAAGTTTTCACATCCACCACTGGCCACACTAACGCTGTAAAACAAATCAAGAACCCATGACCAGGATGCGAAGCCTTTTTCTCCAAACACCGATCTCAGGTGACACTGAAGACAATACCAGCTTACTCTAAACATTCAAATCCCTTTTTCTTGCTCATCCGAGCTCATGACATCCTTGTCAACATCTAACCGCAACATTGATCTTTACTTCCAGTTACATACTTCTTACCGCACCTAACATGCCAATATGAGATAGCACAAGAATTCCATCACGACTTCTGAACCACTAATAGGGTGAACACTTCATCACATAGAAACCTTTTTCTTACCTCAATTCAATTCGTACTCACCGCAGGAATAATAATAACCCCAATCAACACATAGCAACTGTCACGACCCAATTTCGGAGTCGTGATGGCGCCTGTCGTGGAACCAGGCAAGCCTCCCTTTTTAACTAAGCTAAATTCAATTTCCAATAAAAAGGTGATTTTTTAAACTATTTTATTAATAAAACTAAGAATATGAAGTTAAAACAATATTTGAAGAACTAAATTTAAAACCTCCGACCCCGGATCCGGTGTCACTCAGTCAAGAGCTACTAAAACATAAAGCAAAGAAAAGGAGAAATGGACAACATTGTCTCAAAATAAAGAACAACAGGTAGAATAAGAAAGAGAAGACGAGGTCACGATCGCCAGCTGCTACCTCGACAACTCTAATGAAAACTCTGACAGCTGCTCCATATCCACTACCGGGTCCCGGTGTACCTAGGTCTGCACACAAGGTGCAGGGGGTAACGTGAGTACACCAACTCAGAAGTAACAAACCCAAACTATGGGCTGAGAAGTAGTGACAGACAAAACCTCAATTATGTTACAATAAATATTTTGCAGAATTTAGACATGCTAACAGTTTATCAGGATGAGAAAATATGCCAAGTGTGCCACTATAATCTACATACCGTCATAAAATATATGTATGAAACCAGTATGGATATGCACATAGTGCTCACAGCTCTCCCACAAAAGTCCACTCAGTACTATATATGGCTCTCAGGCCCAGGGCAGTTCAATCCCATAATATGCATAAACATCGGTGACCGTAGTCACTATGTACTGAGGAAAAGGTCCAGTCCAGCCCCCACGGAGAAGATCCATCTCCGGAATACAAAACTCGGACAATTTCCTGATCTGGCTCATAGTCCAAGATAATGAAATCAGCTGGGAATATGAAAGAGCCCACCTGAACTAGGACATCTTCAATTACTCCTTCAGGATGATCCAGGGAGCGATCAACCAATTGTAAAATCACTTTTGTTGGGCGTGGTACACCCAATCCCAACTGTTTGAACATAGATATCGGCATCAAATTAATACTTGCCCAAAGATCGCACAAAGCTCGCCCTATTGCATGCTTACCAATTGAGATTTGGATAGTAAAACTACCCGGATCTTTTAATTTTTGAGGT